>LPNX010553740.1:84477-127718 GCA_001517045.1 Pseudotsuga menziesii
ATATGCATTGAACTTCATTGATGACTTTTCCAGGTATTGCTGGGTTCACTTCCTGAAACACAAGTCTGAATTTTTTGGCCTATTCAAAGTCTTTAAGGATTTGGTTGAAAACCAGCCTGGAAGGAAACTCAAGGCCCTCAGATCTGACAATGGTGGTGAGTATGTCAAGTCTGATTTTATTAAATATTGTGCAGATGCAAGTATTCATATGCAGCATTCTATCCCTTACACACCACAACAAAATGGTGTTGCTGAGAGGAAGAACAGATCACTGAAGGAGATGGCAACATGCATGATGGAGGCCAAAACTTTGCCACCAAAGTACTGGGCCGAAGCTATCAACTGTGCAGCCTATATCCAGAATAGGGTTCCTCACAAATAGCTTTATGGTATGACTCCCTTCAAAGCATGGAGTGGGAACAAGCCAGATGTGACCCATTTCAGGATTTTTGGCTCAAAGGCATGGGCTAGAATCCCGACAGAGAAGAGGAAGGCTTTGCAGCCCCAAAGCCAAGAGTGTATTTTTGTTGGATACTATGAATATTAAAAAGGGTACAAGTTTATAAATTTTAGCACAAATAAATCCTTCATCGAAAGTTGTGTTCAGTTTGAAGAAGAACCCCTTGCAGAAGTGGAAATTGGTGATGTCTCTTCACCACCTGAACCTAAAGAAGTAAGTAAAGAGTTTGTTAAACATGATGATTCTGATTTGTTTGATGGATATGAGTTTATTGTAGACCCTAACAGCCCCACAAGGCCAAAATGGGCAGCCAAGACACTACATGCAGCAGGTGAGCTAGCTGGGGATCCCAATGACCCAAGGAGGACTAGATCTCAATTTGAGAGTCGTCTGTGCATGAAGGATCCTATGTTTGCTAAAAAATGATATTTGATGGTGGAGTCTGATACTCAAACATATGAAGAAGCATCAGGAGATCCAAGATGGAAAACATCCATGAAGGAGGAGTTCAGCTCACTCCAGAAGAGCAACACATGGGAGCTAGTGGATCTTCCCCCAGGGAGAAAACTAGTACAGTGTAAGTGGTTCTATAAGACCAAATTTGCTGCTGATGGTTCACCACTGAAGTACAAGGCCATATTGGTAGCAAAGGGCTACTCACAGGTTCATGGCATAGATTACAATGAGACCTTTGCCCCAGTGGTAAAAATGGACTCCATCAGGATAGCTCTAGCCATTGCAGCCTCAAGGCAATGGGACGTACATCACATGGATGTAAAATGTGCCTTTCTGAATGGACATCTCACTGAGGAGATATATATGCAGCAGCCTCAAGGTTTTGCTACTAACCCTTCTCTTGTGTGCAGGTTGAGAAAGTCATTGTATGGGCTAAAGCAAGCCCCCAGGGCTTGGTATGCCAAGATTGATAGCTTCTTGCTATCACTGAATTTTTTTCGGTGAAAATCAGATCCAAATGTCTATTTGAAGTTAGTTAATGGTTCATTAATGATCATTGTGTTATATTTTGATGACCTCCTCATTACAGGAAGCTCACAGGCTGAGATTGCTTCCTTAAAAGGAGCTATGAACCAAGCCTTCTCCATGACAGATTTGGGGCTCTTAAGTCAATTTTTGGGGCTTGATATCTCTCAAAACAAAGCTGGAATCAAGGTGCACCAGTCCAAATATGCCTTGTACTTTCTGAACAAATTCAAAATGAAGGATTGCAAAGCAAGCAAAACTCCTTTCCTTTCAGGAGTAAAGCTGGAAGAAGTTGATTCTTCACCGATGGTAAACAATACACTGTATAGGCAATTGATTGGCTGTTTGTTGTATTTGACACATAATCGAACTGATATTTGTTATGCAGTAAGTGTGGCTTCTAGATTCATGGATCAGACTCAAGAGATCCATTGGAAAGCAGCCAAAAGGATCCTAAACTTTGTTCAGGGAACAAGGACACATGGGATCTTCTATAAGGCAAAATCTGATCTTGAGTTGATTGGATTTACTAACAGTGATTGGGCAGGTGATAGCACAGACAGAAAGTCCACTTCAGGTTATGTGTTCTTGCTTGTAGAAGGTCCAATCATCTGTTCAAGCAAGAAACAGAGTGCCATTGCACTCTCATCTATAGAAGCTGAGTACAGAGGAGTTGTTAATGCAGCAACTCAATGTTTATGGTTGCAGGGTTTACTTGGAGAGTGTGGTTTCAAACCTGAGTACTCAAATACCATCTACTATGATAACCAGAGTACCATTCAAATCTGTAAGGATCCAGTTCAGAAGCAGAGAACCAGACACATTGAGATCCATATGCACTGCATCAGAGAACTTGTGCATGATGGCACCATTCACCTACTCTTCTGTTCATCTTCAGAACAAGTAGCTGATATCTTCACCAAAGAATTTTGTGAGAAGACCTTCAGTAATCTCAAATCACTGTTGGGGATTTCTGATCATGCTGAGAAAGCATGAGTGAAGACAAGATTCTACAATTTTGTTTAGAGTCCATGTTTAAGGGAGGATTTTCCCAAGTTGGTTTTGCCTCTTTCCTTGTTTATTTGGACATGCAGTATGTAAAGGGTGACTAAGCCTTGTTGCTAGGCCCTATAATTTTCTGATATATTACTCATAAGTCAGGATTAAGGGGGGGTGTTAGAATAATCAACCCATAGTTTACCCACTTAGACATTAATTCATTTATTTTTGTCGTATTTGCCTAGTTCATGTGTCCCACCTTGTGCAAGTTTCTATTTGCCTATCCATAGAGGTCAAACTTGCAATATTTGACTCATGTAGTGCTTGGGAAAGCCTTAGGAATCAAATCTACTTTATTCTTGGCCTCCTAGGTGCCTATCTGCTTTTTCTGCTTTATTGCCTGCTTTTTCAGTGCTTTAAGGCACATAGGAAAGCTAGACTAGGTGAGGTGAACTAGTTTTTTGTCCTCTTCATCCTCCACTCTTTTCTCCATGAAAATCATGTATGAGATGCCATTTCATCACTCTTTAGCTTTCCCATGTGCCCTTTCCAATTCGTGAGCTCCATGACAGATTTGGGATCAGCTTTTTACACCTATGGGGGATTTGCTTATTTTTGGTAAGCCTGCTTTATGCTAGATTTGGATGCTTCCTCATGCATTTGATTTCCTGATGTATTATATTTATTCAGAAGCCTATGTTATTACAGGGTTGGCTATTGTACACTTACATAATATAGTTTAGTGTTACAGCTCCATTTTCAGTCTCTTTTGTGAGCAATTTTGCATGATCAATTGTTAATTGTTGTGAGTAAAATTAATCTATTGCTGGCCTTAATTTCCACAATAAAAACAATAAGGTTAGTTCATCATATCAAAGAGGTCATGGTACCACAAACAATAAGGGTGATATTACCAAAAGTACCATAAGTCAACTAAGGGTCACAAAAAGGTGGTAAGGAAACCCCCATAGCCACAATACCAAGGTGTACCATAAATATGGGGAGCCAACCCCTTTTACCTACAGGACCAATAGGACCAACCAAGGAATTTAATCTTTTCTCTCTCAAGGTATATCATCATGTGTGTTCCATATATCTTTATCATCACTGGATAAGGAGAAGATCCAAAATGGATAATGTTCATCCAGAAAAAAGGATACTATAAAATACTATATAAATATATAGAGAGAAAAGAGAATAAGCAAAGAGGATATGAATGGTAACATAAAACCATGCAAGTGAAAACACTATACTCCCATTGTTTGTAGTAAATATCCATGAGCACAACAATATACTTTTGGAGGAATTCATAATGAAGTAGGATTCTATAATGATATCTCAACATCTTGATAACACAAAATTATAATGCATAACAATGAAATTCAAATAAACCCATCTGAATAATGCCTTTGATTAATTGCAGAAAAAAATAATTAAAAGATAAATAGTCTAACAAAAGAATATGCCATTTTCATTCACATGTTAAGATATAATTTCAATCAAATTCAACATTAAACATATTGATATTAAATGATAGATGGTTTATGTTCTCAAATGACACGAAAACATAATTGAAAGCATCTCAACTCAAACAAATGTTCATCATTAGAAATGTGAAGTGAAAGTAACCTCTATAAGTTTAAGTTTTGAAGGAACATAAAACTCAGAAAATGGATCTTATATGTATTCTGCATAGCTAAATAAACTCTATGAGTTTCATGAGATGAAATTTTAAAATTCACTTTACAACCTAACATTAAAATGGTATGGAAGGTGTTTATACTATGTAGTACAACTAGCCAATAATAGGGATTCACTTATACGCCTAGACAAGATTTTCTTCTTCAAGCATGTTCAGCAGTGCCTTCTGCTCATAAATCTCAACTTTTGGAGAAATCCTGAGTTTAATAGGATTTTCATCCCATAACTTTGTTTGGTTCAAACTGATGTTTAACGACAAGTATAAAACCAAACATTGTTGAAAAAAATTATTTTTCTACTTGGAAGATGGCTATATAATCCACATTTGAAAGGTGAGCACTCAAGGAAAGAAAAACAAAGTACAACTATAGTACATTATTCAAAGACCTATATGTGACAAGGTCTATTTCAAACCTGTAGAAGTAATATTATAACCATCACTTAAAAGAATCATTTTCCAAAATCATTCTATGATATTAAAGGCCTTAGGGGGTCTAATATGAGACTTTTTATGACATGATTCCTTGTCTCTTTGGGTTACCCTTCAATATACATTCTTGTAGCATATTTGAGGGAAGAATTAATGTTGTTTTATGATAAAATCCTATTTGTTGAAGCTTGTTAAATTTCCTTGGTTGATATTTCTTACGGTGGAATGAAAATTGCTTGGAGGAGTTTAAAATGTCCTCATGTTGAAATAAAATCCTTTTTAACAGCTACAAACAAAATTGCATCTACATATATTTTTGCAAAGGTTGCTCAAGAATGTTGTCTATATCACCTAAATATATCCATAGTTGGCAAGGTTTTTTTATTATGGTTCTGTTCATCTTATCACCAATTGACAACTCAAACACCCTAATCTGGAATTCTAGTATTCATTTTTCTTACCCCCATTTTGGTATGGGTGTACCTTACAATGGTATGGTTATTTAGAGTAGTTTTGGGCCTTTTTGCAGCCTTAAAAGAGAAGTTATGGGGACCAAATGTAGTGAAGGAATCCCAACAACATAATGTGCTAGTGTTGGGGATCATGAAAGAGGTATGACCTAATCATAAAAGGAGACTTGTAGCAGCAACATCCTACTAGAAGGTAAGAAAACATTCATGGAAACATCCCCAATACATGGTAATGAAATCCAGTAGTAAGGATAATTTGTGCCAAATTTAGTGGCATAGCTGTAGAAGCATATATAGGATTATAATATGTTTCATAAAACATGTTCACAACATTTCGTTCCAACATGAAGACATATGGAAGGTGTCCAATTTGTTCCTCATTTATGTATACATTTTTTATGTACCTCATCTCTGGGAATTTTTGGACCCTATAACATCAAGAGCAACACATTTAGCAGTGGTAAATGGACATCATTAGGAAACTAGTCGATTCCAACAGCCTCAAACCTTTTTTTTCTGGGTAGAAATGATGGTTGTTCTGACATCCTAATCAACAATTGACATCAACATTATGATATCTAGGTTCTTTTTTCCATAGAAAAAAGGTGTAAATAGAACTAAAAAGCATATTCGAGCAGTTGGTGGAGGTAGGTTAGTGATAAAAAGGGGCTTAAATCAACATGAAATTCAATTATGAGCAGTCGTTTGAGCACAAACAACCCTAAAATCAGGTTTGAGCATAAATAACCCTCAAACAACTTGAAAGCAACAATAATAATTTCTTAGCAAATCGGAACCCACATTGGATGCTTCCCTAAAACCTTCACATTCATTTTAACTTACATTTAGTTGTTGAATATTTTGGAGAAAAGGTATTATCTCATTAATATTTTTCCTAGAGTTTCCATAACTTTGGCATACATTAGTTGTGGTGTGTGGTGTGTAGTTTCATTAGACAGAAAAAGAAAGAAAAACACTGATATGTGGTTGATTATATATATATATATATATAATAGATTTATGTTTTATCTTAGTAACTTTACATCAATGTTATTATCATAGTTTTAAAAATATATAATAAAAAAAATTACATTTTAAAATTAATATGCACAATATTTTATTACTAGGCATTGTTTTGCATGTGTCCAAACACAACAAGGGAAAACAACCTCGTGTGTTGCAGGAAGCTATGCAGGGTGCTGAGGCCTACACTCAAAATATCTTATAGAGGGTAAAGCAAGAGGTGGAATTCATGGAGGCCAAGGTCAAGACACAACATACAGAGCAACACAAGTTCAGTACTGATGATGAAACCTTATGTTGTATTCTAGACATTGGGAGTAGTCATGCTTAGGTTACAAAGTATGGAAAATTTATAGATCTCTATTGGAACACAAAATTTATGTCACCTTGGGTCCTTGGGGAGAAACAGTTTGAAAGCATGAAGATTCATAGGTAGATGGGAGGCATCCAAACTCAGCTTCATTTGATGGAACACAAACAAGATACTCTAGCTATATAAATATGGGGTGTATACCAAATCTGATAAAAAATAGGTTTCATATATATATTTTCCATATGCCATCATAGATTTGTAGCTCCAAATCTCATAAAAAAAGGCATCATATATATATATATTTTACATATACCATGTAATATACTCTAGAAAATATATGATGGGATATAAACAAATGCATAAGGAAAACCATAAACGATTTCACAAATAAAACCAAGAAAGGAACCGATAGATCACCTCCCCCTAAATGCATCCATCTCTCTGAAATTTGTGTGGAAAAATTATTCAAGAGTGTGCTCTTTCCTGCTCAAACATTATATAAATTTTAAGTAAGATGATATGATCTCCATAAATAAAAATCCAATTATAATACTCAGAGCATCATGCCACTGCATGAATCTTGAAACCACATTATGAAAATAAACTTCAACAATAATTCACATCACAAAGAATTGATAGTGGTGAAGACTGTCACTAATGTATAGGAATAAATATCAAATGACTTGGCTTTGGAGAAGGAAATCAGGATTTCCATGACTCTGATCTTTCTTTTAAGGTGGCATCATACATTTGTCAAGTACATGACAGGGAAGTTACTAGTTTTCCAAATGTTGAAGGTCAAGTCTTTGAGACTTCAGAAAAGATTGAGAGTGGGGAAGACTGTTAGAATGTAGAGAAATAAATATTAAGTGTCTTAGATGACACTGAATTTGAAAATCAGGATGCCTAGGACTCAGACCATTCTTTAAAGGTGGCATCAAATATTTTGCAGTTACAACAAAATAAGGAAGTCATTGGTTTTGAAAAAGTTCAAATCAAATACCTTAAGGCTTCAAAAAAGGTTGAGAGTGGTGAATCCTGTCAAAACACAAAGTAAAATTGTATTCCCTAACAACACTTCCTGATTAAATCATAGAATTTGCAATGCAAGGAAAATTGGATATAGCTATTACTTTGTTGTCGACTAGGCAATCTTTCAAGGAAGAATCCACAGGCTTATGAATTACAAAACAAGATGAAGAGGTCTGTAATGATACAATGGAAGGTAATCATACTTATCAATCTTCTCCAAGTGATAATGTCTCTAAAGTTGACCCTATGAAAATGATGACAACTTCATCCTCACAAGTTGTTACAGAAGTTGACATTGAAAAATTTAGTTTTGAATCAGACGGTAGACAAAAATAAGCATCCAATCCCAATGCTGTATATCTCATCAGAGAATTGAAGGTTCTAATGTTCATTCTCAAGCACACTCAAATGCATCCTATAAAGTTCCATGCTTTTGATATTCTATAACAAAATCTTCTACATTGGAATAAACCAGAACTTCAGCATCATGCACCACAAATTTTGTGAATTACAAAATTTTAACTCCTTATACCAAAGGTTTATTTCTTCCATAAGCAGTTGAGTGATTACCTTAAAGGGTCTCAAATCAAATCATCCAATAAAATGCTAGCTTGTAATTACCTACAAACATTCTGGTTCTTCTATAGCCTTGAATGAGTTTGAATCATTCGCGACCTTCCTTTCTTATTCTTATTTCTAGACTCTCACCAATATTCTAAACTTTGGCTCATTGTTTGAAGGAAATCTCCACGCTACCTCCTTTTTCATATATATTCCAACCAGCCTTTTTCTAAGTCTCCATGAAGGCACTAGTAAATATACATTATGATATTGAACTAAGTTTGTCTGCTTAAAATTTTGTAATTCACAAAAATAACCCCCTGTGGGATTTTCGATCAAGAGTTCTTGTTTTTGTTGAAATTTATTTTGGCAGAATGCTGTTATTTATTTTCAAAATATTGTTGCAATTCTACGCCAATTCATGCATTGATAAGAATTTATGTCTATATCTCAACAAACATACACATAAAGATGGACATTTGCAGAATACAAAATGCAAATGATTATAAAATGGACAAAAAAAATCCATAATACAAAAAGGATTTAAAAATGGAAAAAAATCATATTAACATAATACAAAATGCAACTGATTATAAAAGGATTAAAAAGGGGATCCAAAACTAGTTTTCTTATCAACTATTAGTTCAAACAGCCTAGTGGGAACTTGCAGTAGCAATAGACACATGTTTCAATAAAATTATGATTACTTAAATGATAGGTGTTTAATTGATGACCAAAACCATAAACCCAAAATGATAATAATGAACTCCATAGATGTTGAAACTTTCAAATACTATTGTAATTACTGTAACATGATGGACATGTTAAGTAATTTCTAAAGATACCCCCTTCTTGCTACATTTCATCTCATTATTCTTCCTAATGGGCCTCTCTAGGGATTGTACTTATGTCAAGATTCTAAAGCATATTCCTTGTTTCAAAGGAAACATGGTGAATTCCTCCTTCCACAATAAGCTACCTATATGGTTTTGAAATCAAAACCAAATCCTATATTTTGAATACCAAGGTGACCAACTTGACATGCCAGACACCACGGATAATCATATTTGAATAGAGTATAACCAAAGGCATTTAACCAGCAAGTTTGGATAATTTTATTCTAATGAATGTATTGCTATGTTCATGTTTCCCTCTAATCGCACTGACTGTTTAAGTGGTCTGGAAGGGTTTTAGGATTCATGCAAGTACTCTTAACTCTGTGGACATATCTCTACTGTAGAGTACACCCTATCTGGAAGTTTAATTTCTTCCATGTTCATTGTAGATCGAGTATATGTTTTTACAAACACTTTTCATACACTGGGTTGTAACGGACTGTAAGTAATTTGGTTTGTGACTTTGACAAACAGATGTAGTGTATATTGTTGAATGTAGCAATAGTTGTTCAATCCTTATGATGATTGTCCTTATATGGTCTAGAAGTGTAACACCCCGGTTTTGACCCTGTTGCATTAAATGTACATGATGTATATATTGTAATGAATCGTGGTGTGGAGCTAAAGGCAAAAGCCCTGCCATCGTTTTAATTGTGTTATGTTTCGGTGAATGGAATCATTGTCGATGTTATATCATGGTATATGGCATATATTAAGTTTTCTCATCATGTAAATATGCAACTTTAATTAAATAACCCAACCAGCTACGTTCGTGGCAACTAAATTGAGAAGGGGCATGATCTTCACAAGGATAAAGGGGGGGGGGAATGCCAAACCTTGATCCATGAGAGAAAATCCATGTGTCACCACCCTGTTTTGATTTTCCCATATTTCCTTGTTTTATCCAACCACCACCATTAAAAACTATTGTTGTTACTTGGGGCAGTTATGGCTAGGAGTGGAGTGTGGCAGGACTATCAGTCCTTGCCCACACGCACACTCCACCAGCGGATTGAACCTCACGATGGGCAGAGGAAGGAATACGCCTCTCATTCCACACACTCCAGGATGCCATTCTTTCCCTGGTCTGTTCATCCTCATGTAGGAGAGGGAGTCTTGTTCATTCTCGCGCGCAAGATTTTCCTGGTTTTACTCATGCAGTTTTCCTCTACGAATTTTGTGGATGGTGTGGGTGTATACTTTCCTCATGGACTGATTAGTGGGTTTGTTGTGGTCTCCCTGACGTTATAGTGTGTTTTTTTGGGGTCTCCTTTACATTTTGGGGACGGGAGTCTTTCACTTCTACGCACAGGCATCTCTTCTGTTTGATCTCACGCGGCCAGAAGGGGAGCCGCTAATCAGTTGTCATTCATGTTTTATTTTCCACAGAGTGGAATCAGGTGTTTTTTCCCTCTGAATTTTGAGGTCTGGTGCAAGTTTCCCTCATGCACAGGTTGGGATACTGTATTCTCTTCCCAATGTGGTCTGTGTAAGTTTTCCCCAGTGGCTTCATTGTGTAGAACGGGTTGTTATTCCCCATGTTTGTTGGTTGTGTATGTTGTTATGCTTTGGGGCTGCTACAAATTGTTTAGAGTCGTTTTGTCCATGGTAGGGCCAAGAATGACTCAGCAGTCATTTTCCCCTGTTAAGCTATAATTGTTGATTAATTGCATGCATGCAATGGTTGGTCTTCGGACTGTGTTGGGAGTAGGGATGGGGGCTTGGGTTGCTTGATAAACCTGGTGTGTTTGGAAACCACACAAATAGAGCTATAGGGTTGTATTTCTTCTCCACAACCCCTGAATAGCAATGGAAGGGAAGGCAGGGCCTAAGGGACTGTGTAGCAGAGATGGGACTGATTCCTTGTGTTGGGTGTGTGTGGGTGTCTTAGAAGTCAAGCTAGTTCTGGTGTAGGTTTTCTTAGCTTTGTAATGGGCTCACTAACTTAGCATTTAGCCTTTCCCAACTCCTTGATGGCCTGATAAACCTGACCATGTTGGCTTGGTTGTCTTGTTAATGGCCTAATAAACCCAACTGTGTTGGCTTGGCTGTGTTTTGTGTATCCTTGGCTATGTGTAAACCTGCCCATTCACTTATTCCTTGGAGAATCATGCCTAGCTCGGGGGTGGCAGAGTTGCTAAGAGATTAAGGAGCACGCTGGTCTATGGTTGTCTGGAACGTTGCAGCGACGTAGCTGGTTGCGGAACGAGCTCTTATAAGATAAGTAATCTTGTCTATTTTAATTCTGCAATCCTATTTACTGTTAATGATTATGATGAACATGTTGAATGAATGCTTGTATGAACATATGTTTGCTTCTGCTGTGTATGATAAACAATCATGTATGCATGTTCTAGTTCAAAGCATTTTGTTTTCAGCATTTCCATTTTATCAATGCACATGTTCATGGGGCTGGTTGCCCAGATGGTTAACGCCAGGGTAGCATCCTCTTCATCGATCGGAGGGTCAGGGACGTTACAAGAAGGAAGTTCTTATAGCATATGTAGCATTTACCATCCACAACATTCAATCTTGCAAAATAAAATGCTACAATAATAATATAAATCATAAATCATACTTTTAATGCCAAATTTCCATATTTGGATTTTACTAAAAAATAAGGTGAATACGTTCTTGGAAAATTTGATACACTAACAACAATGGAAAAATGTGTCATCCACGACTTCAAATTTCTCCTTGGTATTGCACAAACTGGGCATATTTCAATGAACAAATATAAACTTTTTTAGATTCCTTTCAGTAGATAATATTGAGTGGATTTGGTAGATATTAGACCTCACACAAGCAAAGTCGGCAGTAGAAAGAAGATTTTTGTGTTTCCATAAAACAATCTGCCCCCACCAAAATTTGATTATTGAATTTGGGAACACACTAGCCCTAGGGAGAAAATGTTGAGCCCATATCATACAATAGATTTGTGGGGAGAGTGTTGACCCCATATCACACAAATGACCTTATGGGGACAATGCTAATATATATCAAATGATATAGATTTAATTGTTATGGAGTACACACATCTAAATAATGGAACTCACGCTAAAACCTAATAGTAATTACCTATAATCATGTAGAAAATTATGTGATTTTAACCATATAAAAGTGTTGTGGATTCCTCCAATAAGCACTGGAAGGGATAAAGCATCATTTTCTTGAGAAAATAGTAGATTAGCTAACCTTTTAGTGGGCAGGTCACACTACACAATTTTGATTGCTAACTTTAATTGCATAAATGAAGCAAAGGGTTTACATTGAATTGTTTGGGATTTGTACATCACTAGGTTTTAACTTTTTTCCTAGAACCCAAATGTAATTTTCTATGAACCACGTGGTAGTTATTCACCAAACATACCATTCTTCTCTCATATTAACAATAAAACAATAAATGAGATGATTTTGAGTAGCCATTAAATGATTCATTAACATGAGAGTATTGAAGATATACGCAGTAGTAGTGTATATGGTTGATTGAGATAAATAGCTCAATTTAGAATAATTTATGTACCTCGAAAGGTTTAAGGAAAGACCTATATTAACAAGCTCTATACTCTGTACTATGGCCTTTATTAGGCCTATCTGTTCAACCATATCAGAAAATTCACTATTCCAATATGTACAAATAGATGTAGATAGTTCAGACTACATTCAATGTAGGCTTTGTAATCTTATTTTTTATTATTTTTATAATGTTTAATCTCTTCCTTGATTAGTCATCCACCTCAAAAAAATCCTAGCTAATCCATTATTAGTCATTCATTAAAATAATTACTAGCTCTTCCTTTAACTTCCACATCAGAAAAAAAAATAGCTTTGTCTTCATTGAAGACCTGTTGAATTTAATCAAGACGGTGCTGAACATCAAAGAAAAATTCCAAAAAATATTAACATTTACATGTTTATATTCCAACTCTTGAAGACCTAATTTTAACAAATTATTGAAAACTATATAGACTTGAAGTTGAGTAGTTTATAAATTCTCGTTCAATGCAATGTGGACCTTATTCAAATTTTCTAACCTTAGAATTTTTACTTTTACTTTTTGTGGTCACTAAATCATTTGTAATAAATGAATAGTAACAATATATTTCATTTGTACTTTATTTACCTATTTTAAAGAAATCGGTCTTATGTTTTGAACAATTGATGTTCTGATCCATCGTCATTTACCATCCTTGTTTGGAATGATTGGGTACTAGGTAGAGACACATCTTGTTGGATGTAACAAGAAAATTTGAGAGTACACACTTCTTCACAATAATTTTCTAAGAAATCCTTCTAGGTATTTAAATGCTAAAACTTTCTTAGATGAAATTTAGACCAATCCTTGTAGTTGGCTTTGCTATAAAATTATGTTTGTTTAAAGGGAAATGGAAAATGAGTACAAATAAGTCAATTAATGCAATAAAGGGTTGAACTTATGAAAGTGAATTGATAAATTGAGAAGTTGCAAAGATTCAATAAAATGTATTTTCTATGTTTTCTGTGTATGCCATATTTTGTATACAATGTTGAGAATCTATCAACACCATTGCATAAGAATCTAAGTATGTTATAGTTAACACATTTGTTCCTATAGGTCCATTCAAATTTCTGATTTTACTACACAATTACAAAATGAAAACTAGCATGTCCTCATAATATTTCAGTGTATGGCATTTCTATCCTAAACTTTCCTAGCACATTGAGATTCTTTGTTTATAAGAGATGATAAACTATTTCACTGTAACTACACAGAATTTCCAGGCATGTGAGAAATGAATCCTAATTTGATATAAACATAATAAAACATTAAATTGACTTATAATTCAAGGTTAATCTTCCCTTCATTGGATGCTACAAACATTAAAGGCACAACATTCCAATTAATTTTGTCGGTTGGCTTTTGGAGGTGTCCATGTAAAACATTATCCAGAAGACAATGGTTTCGCAGTTAGAAAAATCAGCAGAATAGATTACTTGCAAACCATTCTAACTCCTAAACACAATTCTACTGAAACTTCGTCCAACATTATGGATTGTGGGGAAAAATCCTTTCACCAATTAATCGAAAACTACTAACTTTCAAATAAAACTCACACGTTTTTCATGCAAAACTTAATTTTTCCCCGAGTTTAAGGGTTTAGGGTTTAATCATACCAATGTATTGTCAAGTGTTCTGGATAGAATAAACTTGTCTTTTGGAGAACAATTAACAAGTGAAATAGGAGGGTTCTCATCATCGATGAGCGTCTTCAAGCAATTATCAGTGGAAGAACCTTAAATCCTACAGAGCTCGTCATAACTGCTAGAAATTATCAACAAATCATCCATACTAAAGTGAGCGGTCATCACGGGGTCTAAATGGGCAGGAAAAACCTTCAATCATTTCCCCATCCTCACATTCCAAATCCTCATAGTTTCATCAAATAAGCCATAAACTATAAGATTTGACTGCAGATTGAAATTAACACAGAACACATAATTAGTGTGGCCCTTCAATGTTTTGATACAATCACCTATGCGGACATCCCATATGCACAGGTTTTTGTCATCAGAGGCAGAGAAAATGTAATGGGAATCTAATGACCATGCCATGTCAGAGACGCCCTTTGTGTGACCTTGGATCTCCTTCTTCACACTTTCGTCGCTTGCAGACCATATTCCCATGGTTTTATCGGCAGAGGCACTCCCCAAAACTTCTACTTCTACTAAATCAGTTCTAGTACATGGGATAGATAATAGTGGACCAAAGGAATTTTACCCTATTATTTGGTAGGTTCTCCTACTTCTTCTCATGCTTGTGCAATGGAAACCCCCTTTGAAATCATTTCACTAATTCAGAGTTTAGATTTGGGTCTTGCTCATGCGCCTATGCCTACTCCTACTTATGCAATGGAAACCCCCTATGATATCATTTAACACCCTTTCATAGTTTTTAGTTGGGTCGATTCAATGTTTTTCATGCGATCATTTTATAGTTGGGATTCGCAAGTTTTATTTTCAATAACACAGGGTTTGGGTTGTAATATATATACACAATATAATTTTTTTATATATATTACATTGTAATATATATTATATATATATATATATATATATAAACAATGTAATAAAAAATAATAATATTTTTTAAATTTTTTTAATTTGTTTTAATTTTTAATTTTTATTATCATATGAACCATAGTGCTTTTGGGGGTTATTAGGACATGGACCATAGGGGTTTGCTTATTTTTTTCTCTCACGAGTTTTTTTCATGAGATGAAGAACAAACAATGGGTATGAGAATGTATAATCTGCATTTCTAATGGAATTAAAATAAATTGGAACCATAACAAACTTTTGACTTCAATGTTTAAGAATGTTGAGGAAGAGAAAAATTTAATGAAGGAACAAATTGAATCATACCTCCGTGGTCATAATTTACATAAGTAAGAGTGTTATGGGTTTTTTCAAAGATAACAAAACAAGAGTTAAAAACCTCCAATGTTACAAAATCTACATTCCATCTTTGTGGAAGGTAGTTGTGAGAAAATATGTCAAATTTGATGAAGATTCATGATCCTCCAATTCTCAATAACCTCTTAGTGTCACTAGGGAGGTAGAAGGATCCTTCTTCCCAAAAGGATGATCCACAGATTTCAAGAGCCTTATTCTCACTATGCATTAAAGACATTGTACAGTCACCTAAGTGGTAAGAGGAGGACACACATTGATTAAAAGGTTAATCGTAATAATTGTAAACCAGTCATATCAAACTTTCAAGACAATAGGCGATGGAACCTTCCCCATGTTCTTAATTATACACCAAGGCCCAAGTTGTATAAACATTTGGTCTCACTAAGAAAATAGGCAAGTATACCAATGTTCACCTAATCGCTTAAGTGATAAAGAAACATTTATGCATTAACCACGGATATACAACATGCAAAAAGAGATCGCAAGGGGTGCAACCCTTTTATCTATTGTTGTAAAGGTTTTTCATAGTTGAGCAACCAAGAATAACCAAAAAATTACTTGGATGAGCATTGTTAATTACCAAAACATTAGAGATATCAATGCATCCCATGTTCTACTAGGAGTACCTTGGCAATTTGATAGGAAAGTCGTGCATGATGGGAGTAGAATCCATGGAGTGCAGAGGAATCTCTTATCCTAGCTAATCTCTACACTAGTTTGAACCCTTGTCAAAGGAACCCCACTGGAGTTATCAAGTCTTGTATTGGAAATTCTAGATTGTAACTCAGTGGGATTCTTAATATTTGAATCCCCGCAAAGATCTCTAACTCCCAATGAAACTCTAACAACCTTTGTAAAGAGTGTATAGCTACAATGGATCCTAGAGTGGGTAGCTACAAAAAATGGATTACATGTGTTAATGCACATATAAACAAAGATATTACACGATGAAAATAGTTCATATGATATCTCTCCATATCAATTATGTCATGGTTCTCATCTATCACTAGTACATGTGAACATTTTTTCCACGGCAAATCGTTGCTAGGATGAACATGATGATGATGATTGCTATCATTATAATGAGTATGCACATGATTATCATGATGATGAAGATGATAACATTATGATGATTATGATGATGATAATGATGATAACATTGATGACAATGATGATTATAAAATTTACGATGATGAGGTTGGGGATGAGGATGAAGTTGATTGGGATGTCAATGATGACAACGATGGCGATGATGATACCATTAATGATCTTAAAGATGAAGATGATGATGATTATTATGTTAACATTGGTGACGATGATGATTATAATATTGACGATCATGAGGATGAGGATGAGGTTGATTAGGATGTCGATGATGACGATGATGAAGATGATGATGATGATGATGATAATGAAGATTACAATAATACACAAAGAATGGATGAAAAAAATATGAGGAGCAAGAATACCAAGGAAATGTTTGAGTATAAAGAAGATGATTCCAGGATCGCTTGGATGCTACAAAATTTTCTTTACAAATTTTGTTTCTTCTTTCATTTCAATATAGCGTTATTTTTTCTCCTCAAAGAAGAAATTTATCCCTTTCACAAAATACAGAGGGATCAACATACTCAAGTAAAACCAACATACTTTTTCACACATAAGGGGTGATCAGGATTCCAAAAATAGCATGTGTGCAATCTAGGCATGCAATTTGCATGCTTTCATCCATAATACTTAAACAATGTTTTCCTACACCTCAATTTAGTTTCATTGACAAATTATGAAAAAACATAAAGGAAAGAAAAAAAAAGGGGAACAAAAAGGAAAACAAAAGAAAAATATAAAGTAGACATGACAAATTCATGTATTAGGATGTGCATTCATAGTTATTTATGAAATACCTAAAGTCATCCTTGAAGCTTCTCCCTCTTAGGAGGTGGGGCCTTATCAGAATTGGTTGCCTTAGATATGCAAGATATCATGGATTGTTCAAACTTTTTTGTGTTTGGTAATTGAATGGATATCAAAGAATCACGTGGATCAATGACTACATTCGTCTACATCGATAGGGTCAGTGAATTTGTGTTTCTTGTCATGGACATGGTATTCTTCATGGGTTGTGTAGGAAGGTCAATTCCAACCAATAAATCACATGGATTAACAACTATATTATTCTCCTACATTTGTAGGGTCATTTACTTTTGTTTCTTTTCATGTCCATGGTGTTCTTCATGGTAAATGGCGGAAGGTAAAGCCCCATCAATACGATGATGATGACAATCAATACGATGATGATGATGATGATGATGATGATGATGATGATGATGATGATGACGACGACGATGGTGATGATCATGATCATGATCATGATGAAGATGATGATGATCATGACAATGATGATGATGATGATGATGACAGTGACATGCTCTTTGTCTCTTGAAATCCAATGACCGTTACTATGATGACATTTTATTTTTTGGCCCTCGATAATCATCGTTATAGAGACACACTATGTGATTTATTCGTTATTCCAATGAACTATTCTAATCACTAGCCGCATAACGACACATTCAAAAATTAGCCATAAAAATTTCAATTTTAACTTATTCGTGGCAGTATTTCGTGGAACTTTTGAGCCATATGATGATGTTGATGTTGATGATGATGACGATGATGATGATGAAGATGATGAAGACAATGAAAATGATGATGAGGATGAGGATAATGATGAAGATGACGATGATGATGATATCCATGATGAGGAGGAGGATGAAGATGATAATGATTATTATGAGGATGATGAGGATGAATATGTCGATGATGATGATGAGAATGACGGTGATGATGATGGTGGTGATGATGACGGTGATGATGGTGATGATGGTGATGATGAAAGTGATGGTGATGATGATGACATTGAAGGGAATTTTTAAACATCCATGTGTTGTTGATACAAACAGAAACATAAAGTGGTGTAAACAACAGCATACAAAGTTAAGATCTTAAAGTTCCTTTGTCATGGTCATAAGAATATTAATTTTATTATAGTGTGATCTAACACAATAGCGCATACTGCATCGCATCATAAAGGAATCAACCTCACCACACACATAAGAACATATTTTAGCTAGTATAGGTTTAAATGAGGCACTTTTTTGTCCTCAACCCATTATAAGAAACTCTTGTGAACATTCTGTTATGGGTATGAGCTTTCATAAGGTATGTATGTTCCCAATTTTATTTTCAATTGATTTGCATCAAATGCTCATAATACGCATTTACATACACACGTTAGTATTTATCCGACAATACCCACTAGATTTAATCATATTCACTTTCAATTATGCTACTATTTATAAACAATTTACAATTATTTATGCCACATTATGTTATCAACTCACTTTATTCAATATATGGTAGATTAGTAATATCAAAGTAAACATAGTTCTTTACAAAAATTGTTATGGAACACAAATACATCATTTATGTAAAACATTAATTACTCCTTGAGCATAGATAACTATGAAAAGTAACTACATATATAAGAAAACTATCATAGCATAATAAAATATATGCAATCACTCAAATAAAAAATGACAAATTAAAACAGTGATAAAAATGGTACCATAGATTGTAGATAAAGTAAGCATATCACATCATTATAGAATATTTGCATATCACTCAAATAAAAAATCGAAGCGAAACATTAAAAAACATGTTATCATAGATCATCATATATAATAAGCATATCCCATCATTATAGAACATGTGTATCACATACCAATTCATGTCTAGAAATACATATGCTTCCCAAAGGGTAGACACATACACCTGACAACACATATATTAGACATGCTAATACTAATTTGAGCAAAACTAGTGGTCATGAAAAAATCATGTAGTGGGAATTGAGGTGAGAATGAATAATTAGATTGAGTAACAATGGAGGTAGCACCCATGGTGCAAGAATCTACTCCACTAAGGGAAGAGATTCAAAAGTTAGAGTGGGTAGGATTGATTGCAATAGAATATGATAAGGTGGAGGTAATAAGGATGGGATTGAAGCTCCAAATGTTTTATGCATGGGTGAACTATCTTAAATTATATATTGTGCAATTCATTTTCTAGTTATTGTAAGAATAAATTTGATCATCCTTTTCCAATTGTGGGAGATTGTGTCTCAAAGCTATTGTCAAGTGAGAGCTTTGGTAGTTTTAGTAGTGATCCATCTACCCTTTGTAAGATGGATGTAATCCCTAGGTCCACATTTGTCTCTTATCCTTTTGACCCAAGTGGTCATCTTCATCATAAGTTAAGTGAGTTTTCTAATCTAATATGTCATTATGCATTTTCCCCTCCATCATTCCTACCAAGCCTTAGAACATGGAACATGTAGAGAAGAGTCAAGATTCATGAATCTCTTTATTTTGTGATTAAATGATATGTGTTCCTAGTTGCATGAGGTTTAGTACCCCTTATCTACACTTAGGATGGTTTTCTATATTGTACCCTTATCTACACTTAGGATGATTTTCTATATGGTTTTGCATGAGGTTTAGTACCCTTTATATACACTTAGGATGGTTTAGTACCCTTTATGTACACTTTAGGATGGAACTTCCTTCACTATAGCGACGTTATGGACCTTTCATCCCTACAATGACGAAAGATCCATAACGTCACTAGAGCGACGATCGTCGAGGGAATTTTCAATTTTTTCAAAAAATTTAAATTGTTTTTCCACGAAAACAATGAATTTAACTTTTTTGTGGGACTTTTGACCCATATGTAGTAGTGTTTTACAGTTTGTAATTCTAATTTTAAATTTTTCACTATTTTCAGTAGCTCTGAGGGTTAATTATTTAATTCCACATAAATGTTATCTAAGTTATTGTGATGGGATCCATCTTCAGTAGATCCTTCAACTCCTTCCATTTACTGAAAAATACAATTTTATATGTTTGTATAGAAATAGTTTTAAAATATGATCCGTATATTTTGTTTCTTGTTTGCATGCAAGAGAGCCAATCATGCCTAGTGTTTGGAACTTGCTCTAATACGACATGTAACATCTCCAAATTTCGTGAATAAAAAAATAATTAAGTATATGTCTATCTGTAATTACATAGGATAAAATAAATCCATATGATGTTCAAATTTGTGCTTAACATAAAGGACACAGTTACTGAAAACAATAAAATGTGACTTAGGTCTAACTGCAAAATATAAAGGATAAATTAAACTCATACAACCTTTAATATATGTTTAGCCTTTAATCCATTAACATAAGACTCTTTGAGACAACATTATGATGCAACTTATTGTTATGATGACACTACGTTTCTTGTCATCAAGTTTATGAAAGAATGCCACCTTAATTTAATGTTAGTTAAAGTTATTGTGCTTGTTGGTTATGTTCTTCTTTCACTACCACAAAATCCTGTGATTAGTATCTATTTTAGCTTCCTTTTTAGCTTCCACTATTATGTTTAGTGTATTTTTCATCATTTTTTGCACAAAGTGGACGCTTTTCCATGATATGGCGCTTTTAATGGAGTCATTTGCATCTCTTTTTAAAAGTTGGTGTTATTTTGGACACTAATTAGCATCCCAATTAGCGTCCCAATTATCGTCCTTATTAGCATCCCCATTAGCATACCAATTATCGTCCCATTAAGCTTCCCAATTAGCATCACAATTAGCGTCCCTTTTTAAAAGTTGGCACTATTTTGGATGCTAATTAGCATCCCAATTAGTGTCTCAGTTAGTGTCCCAATTAGCATCCCCATTAGAATCCCAATTATCGTTCCATTTAGCATCCCAATTAGCATCCCTTTTTAAAATTTGGTGCTATTTTGGATGCTAATTAGCATCTCAATTAACATCCCAATTGGCTTTCCAATTAACACCCCAATTAGCGTCCCAATTAGCATCCCAATTCGCATCCTAATTAGCATCCCAATTAGCGTCCCTTTTTAAAAGTTGGCGCTATTTTGGATGATAATTAGCATCCCAATTAACGTCCCAATTAGCGTCCCAATTAGTATCACAATTATCATCCCAATTAGCATCCCAATTAGTGTCCACAAAAGCATTTCATATAACGCCAAGAATGGCCTCCAAAAAAACTTCTTGAATAGCATAGCACCATATATTAATCAAGCGTTAGCGACAAGAATTGTGCCATGAAATTCGTAGGAAAAACATTCAACATAGTTCCAAGTATAGATCCAGGAATTGCACCTAGAAAACATCCAACATAGCGCGAGGTATATATCTAGGTATAGCGCCTGGAATAATGCCATAAATTTCAAAAGGAACCACACTAGGAGTTGTACTAGGTTTAGAGCTAGGAATTGTGTTCGGAAAACGTTGAACATAATGTCAGATATATAAATGTCAATGTCAATGATCATGATTCATGTGATAGTACTTTTGGATCTTGATTTATCATAGTGGCACCTAAATGATCGTAATCATGGCACTTTTAGACATTGATTAATCCTAATGAGGGGTAAATTACCTTAGTGTCACCTAAATTTGTCTAATGGCATTTGTGTGTCCCAAACAACATTTGATAGACCCTAATGGCATATGATTGGCCCTAACAACATGGTGATGATGCATTATGATAATTATGATGGAGCTTATGGATATGGTTTGATAAATACTATATCATCCATTCTTCTGAGGTAGTATAATGAGGGGTAAATTACCTTAATGTCACCTAAATTTCTCTAATGGCATTTGTATGTCCCCAACAACATTTGATAGACCCTAATGGCATATGATTGTCCCTAAAAATAAGATGACGATGCATTACGATCATTATGATGGAGCTTATCGATACAATTTGATAAATATAAGACTATATCATCCATTCTTCTAAGGTAGTATGGCTTCTTGCTCGTTATTATCGCAATTATATTGATGATGACTACGACAATGACAATTATATGATGATGATGACGATGTGGATGTGGATGTCAATGATGATTATGAATGTGGTATTACTTTTAGATTCTAATTGATTCTAATGGCACATAAATGTCTGTAATGACATCTAAACAACCCTATTATCATCTAAATGTCTATAACGATATATAAATTACCTTAACAATTACATGACATGAATTCTAATGTCAATGAGTGATTAGGAACACTAATGGAATATGCATAACCATAATGACAATGACCAAGATTATTTTGTTGATGATGTACTTAATTCTGATGATGAGGATGATAATGAGGATGATGATCAAGATGATGTTGATGTACCATATGGAATTGATGATGATGATGATGACAAGGTCTATGTCGATGGTGATGATACATGCCATAATACTTCTGGATACTGCAAAACTTGTAATATTGGAGTTAATAACAAGTAATATAGGCTGTGAGGTGTTGACCATAAGAATATTGCTAGCCATTGGGTTTTACATTGACTGATATGGCCATTGGGTTTAGTAGTTCCCCCATCCCCCCTACACCCCCCTTGCAAAAAGGTAGTACAATACCACCTATCATGGTGCTACAAATGTCACCCTACAAGGTTGTTTTGGACAACCCCCCCATCCATACCTTAATTTTTACCAAGAACATCCAAGGCACAAGAAGTGGATATCAATATTAACACAAAAGCGAACTTTCTTTGTACTCTTAAGGACGTTTTGGTCTTGGTTTAAAATGGAATGAAGCAACAAGAATTTCAATAATTCCCATAGTGTTACATTGAAGAAGTGGATCAAATTTTTTTACATATTTGGCCTAATAAGAGGACATCTCTTAAGGAAAAAAGTAGTTAGATGCTCAATTTTTATGGCATTGGTGTATTTTTCGTTAAAGATTCGGAATAATTGGTTCAGTTTTCGACGATTATTTTGATGTTTGTCAAATTTCTATTAAATTTTAAAACAGTTTCGTTTGTTATGTGAAATTCCCTTGAACTAACATATTTGAGTATTATTTTTCATTTTACTTACTACGAAGCCAGGCTATGAAATTTGATAGAATTTATTGGATATATTTATTGTGCGTTATGGAAAATTTGAGGTCACATGAAGTAGGTGTGTCTTCGGTTGTATAGGAAACCCCAACATATCCACATTTTGAGGATAAAAATCTATCAGTGAATTGCAAAACAGTCCCATGCAGATAAGGTGGGGTGGGAGTGGGTCCACATATGCTTTGCTAGGTTTGCATGGTGGTTAAATATCCCATGCATTGTCCATGATTATTAGTGCTAAATTTTATGGCTCAATACCTTCAATTTTAACCTCTACCTATGGGATGATACCCAAGGATCATGCTTAGTTTTATCAACCTTGACATTTCCACCAAATCACACTTATAGGAAACAATCTCTTATGAAGTACATGCATGATGATTTGGTAGTTGTTGATGGTCATTTTCAATCTAGAAAATGATTCTGTCTTGATCCTCCACATAATTAACAGGTCAAATTAATTAATCCTCCTGAGATTTAATTGAAATATTGGAAAATATTGGTTAGGCATCTGAATATCAATGTTGCAGTTAATGTCTCTTGTTTTCTATGCAAGAACTGGGGGTGAGAGCATATATGGTGGATAATTTGTATGTTTTGATACATATTTCCTTTGAATAATATGATTTATATTGTCAGCATTGTATTGAACATTCCCTATTTATTATCACAGATGAGAATTTTCAGTTACGTCATGATGGCCCTAGTATTCTATCAATGGTCAATGCTGGCCTGAACACCAATGGTTCTTAGCTCTTTATTAATTTTGCTACAACACCTCATATTGATGGGTATATACTTGATTCCATATCTTGAATGCCATTTATGATTTTTTGTATTTAGCTGAGTTTGTCTGAGCGGCTTTACATGTTGCTTGTGATCGACAATTTTTCTCTTTATCCATGATTCATGAGTGTCACCATATGGAAATTTCATATTTTAGAAATACAAGATTACTTTACCTTGAAATAATGGGTTATTTTCTTCGGGTTCCAGAAACCAGTGTATTTTCACCATTTGACATTTTAAATACTAATAACTTTTTGTAGGTAGTTCTCTTAAGTCCAGTTCAGTTGGTCTATATGCTACTAAGGGGGTGAGGCTAACATTTGTCTGACTAATGTGGATATCTTCTCTCCCTGAATATCTATTTTATGTTTTACTCTCGTATCATTATCATCCCTTTTCTTATTATATGCAACAAGCATGTTGTCTTTGGAATATTTGTTGAGGGAATAGATGTAATGAATAAAATTGAGTGGTTATCAACTGTTGATTGAGGCAGAGCTATTGTTCCAGTTAATATTTCTAATTGTGGTGAAATATTTCCAGGAAAAGATAATAGTATAGTTGCAGTTGATGAAGGTAATTTTATCTTCTAAGTTGTGATCATCATGTTATTCCATTGTTGAATATTTAACTGACCATAAATGTTATAATTCTTTGACTAATATCTTGAATGTAATTTGTAGAAATGGTTTTCTTTTATTCCTTTCATATGTGAAAATTTGGATTTATCTACAGATAAAACTAAAGGAAAGATACAGAAAGATACAAAAGAAGCAGTTTCAAGTGATGATAAATGAAAAATGCATAAAAGGAAAAAGCATAGAAAGGTACGTAAGGACCGGTGAAAGAGTAGGTGATGCCATTATTCTTCTGATTCAAATACCTCATCGTGCACTGATTCAGATTCATAAACTTTAGATAGTGATTCGGACTTGGAATATTCATTGTCATATGATACTAGCACTTCAAGTGAAGATTATAGGGTGAGAAGAAAGAAGAAATCATCAAGTAGAAACAAGCATAGACATACAAAGAGACATAGGGACAAGCGGACAGGGGAAAGAAATGGTCGGAAAGTGAAGATATTTAGACAAAATTCCAAGTGGTGTGGATTATTTATTCATTGACCTAGGAATATTAAATGCAGTCTCATGTCTTATATACATAATTCGTTTTTCTAATAGTGTTTGAAAAAAAAATTGAATTGCAGGAGCTCAGATAGTGACTATACCAGTGGCAATGATAGTGAGAGTGAGACCGAAAGTGAGAGTGATACTGAAAGTGATAGTGATGATGATGCTGGTAATAAAAGTGTGAAATCAAAGACATGCTCTCATGCAGTTGAGAAGCCTCAAACTTCTATTAAGCGGTAGTTCATTATTGACTTAATGTTTATCTTTCCACCTATCATCAAGCATTTTGCGGAACTAATATAAATGATGATGTTGGGTTTGATAATGTTGTTTTTATGGAATATAATTGTCACACTTTAACCGAAGTTCTATTCTCCAATTTTTTTTTAAGGTATTAGATGTAAAATTTGCATAAAATTAAAATTAAAATTTTAATGGGCACCATTAAAAATGGTGATACCTCTTGGAAAACTCTTTCTTGTGTGAGGCCACTTTTCCTATGGTTCCACAGACCATAAACTATTTTTTACTGGCTTCTAGTACTTGTTCTATAGGATTAAAGACCCTTTTATATCATAGTAGAAAATTTGTGAAAGGTTTAATTCCATGACTCTTAAATCTTAGTTTATCTTTTGCTGAAATTTTCACTAATAAAGGTGGTGTTATTATATCTCAAATTTAGAATTTTCTCATTAGTAATTAAATCGAAGGTGTTATTAAGGGGAAGGTTCTACTCATTCTTTCATCGTCTGTCGATGAAGAATGAGTAGACACCCCCTGTCAATTTTTAAACGCCCAATCCATCATAGTTTTTAAAATAAGAAAATAAGAAAACAATTGGAATCAGTGTAATCCATTGATCTAGCTCGTTGGGAGATCATCAGTTACTTCCATTAGTATATGGAGTTTGTTAGTGAGTGTTACACCATTCCATCTTTCACAATGAAGCCATATCTGATACACAAAGCTTAGTTGTGTTATATATATGTAGATATACTTGATACTTACAATTTAATATAGGATATCTTGTTATAGTATAGGTGCCTAGGTGCATTAATGCTGACAAAGAAGAGGGGAGGAATCGAAGTTTCTCCAATCCCACTGACACCTAAATTAGTGGCTCGAACTTTCAATCCCAACTAAGCTTGCATTCATATTAAGCACCAGATTCACAACGAAAAGAAAAAGCATCAATCACTACCAAGCAAAGAACATTCAGTTCCCTCCTGCGTCAGGAGATACACTTAACCTTTTATCACCCCTCTTTGAAGAAAACCATAGGTAGTTTATTGACACACATGTAATAATTACCAAATTAATTTCTTTCAGAAAGTAAGAAAACTATTGGAATCAGTGTAATCCATTGATTTAGCTCGTTCTATTCAGGAAGGAAACCATAGACATTTTATTGACACACAAGAAAGAATTACGGCTGTTGATAAGATTAAATTACATTGAATCGGTTGTTGATAGGATTGTAGCACATGGGAATATAAGCAAAGAATTAAAGAAGTTGACGCTACTCAACACATGGACAGGAAAATGAATATCAATACACAGAGAGGAAAATGGGTAAAACATCATCTAGGTGTTTAAACCCTGGGCATCAATATCACATATTTCTTTCTCAAAACCCGTGTGTTCGCAGACTGTGCTACTTATAAGCATGGAAAAAGAAACACAGCTAGCTCCTAGCCTGTAAGACAATTTTAGTGGAAATATTAAACAAGCCCTAAGTATCGAATTAGAAAATTTTAGTGGAAATTTTATGAGTGACAGATTAGAGGAACCCTAAGAATCAAATTTGCACAACCACATACGAAAATACCAATATAATTCAATAATTAGAATTAGCCAGACATTAGATACCTCCCAACTATATTACCAATATAATTTTCTCACTAGAATTAGCCCGACATTAGAGACCTCCCAACTGTAATACCAATATAATTCATTCATTAGAACTAGCCAAGCATTAGAGACCTCCAAACTATAAATTCATGTATGTGGGAAAACTAAATGTTAAAGGGAAAAATAAAGATACAGGGAGATTCAAAACATGGACTCATGGAGTTACCAGCTTGTCCTACACCTTGCAAGGCAAAGGGGATGTCTTTCGATCATGTTTCCAGCAACTCATTCTGGATAAAATCGTACGATATTGAACGATTGATGTAGTGTAGATTTCTAACAGTTCTCTTTTTAAGTATGTGTTTCAAAATATTTTATATTTGAATTTATTTGGGAGAACAACATCTATCACTCTCCAATGGTTTAGCTTTCTCAATAGATTTTGGTTTTCCAAACATAATGACAGATTAAACCAAAACATATAGTTTAAATAGTCCACCTACCTCATCACATGTCACAAGCTGGCCATTCCGTTCACATTGAAGTTTCATGCTTCCTCGATTAGCTATTTTCTAGCAGGAACACTTGATTTTCTAGCAGTGACATCGATATTCACCAAATCCCTTCCCTTGGTAGTCTTATTCGTGAGGTGAAAATTGAAATGAAACCTATAACTGAATAAAACCATTAATAATATTTTTATAATTTGAATAAATATGGACATGAATATCTTTGTTGTCACTACAATTTGGAAATTACTAGGTTAGGTTCCAATTGCTTTCTAATATAGGGATTTTATAATCAAAATCGTGAAAGAAAAAATCCATAACATTTGGAAGTATCGGGGCTAGGTGTCTGTGATTCAATATCAGTTCGATTTAGAAGTTTAGAATGTGTTGGTTTTACTTTAAGGTACTCAAAAACTCATGAAAAATATACCCATGGAGTATATTTTCCTATTGGGTAGTCTATTCCATCATTTTGCATAGTTTAGCACACCATGAATATGCTTTATCTAAGGTGATTTGCAGTTTTCTCATCAATTTTGTGTAGTTACATCAATTCAATCTAAATTTGTAGTGGCGTTATTTATGATTTTGCAGGGGGGTTATTATCCTTCATTCTCCACGAACATAGTAACTAATTGCATCTATGTATTTTCAACAAATTTATATGTTTGAAGTAGATCTGTTAAAGAAATTAGGCATGAGTTTGCCTCTGGAGAAATCCCGTCTAAGGGAAATTTCAGCAGGTAGATATGAGTTTGGATGGGGAGCCTCACCAAATGTAGCCATAAGTAAAGGACCCGCCAAGCAAAACTACACCATCACCACCATCAGTCATGCCCTAATAGCCATTGTTGTAGTTCTAGGCAGCGATTTACTGGTGGTAAGTTACTACAATATTTTTTCCAAGGTTTGCAAAGCTTCTCGATAGAGACCTTTTTTTAGGAGGAGATGTAGGATTTTGGACTAATATACAAGTCTATGCTTATTCAGTGGAAGGATTCCAAGACCCAGAAGGCTAGAAGATAATTACTCAATCATAAGTCCTAGATGAAGATGTGATCAGATCCATTCCTCTGTGCAGACTCAGAACAATTTATGTAGTGCGGAGTTCTGAAAGCTCACTTTTTAATTATGGATTTCAAAATATTTTTTATTTGGCTTTATTTGGGAGAACGACATCTCTCACTCTTGGACGATTTAGGTGTCGCAATTGATTTTGGTTTACCAAACATAATGACAGATAAAACCAAAATATATAGTTTAAATGGTCATAACATAAACTTGAAATAAAATGACCACTTAAAGAACTATGAAGGAAACTGAATGAATGGTACCACCCAATAAAGCCCTTGGCTAACACTTTCTAGGGTTGATCCTTCATCTATCAACACAAATCATAAGTATCATTTTGGAAGGGTGGGTCTTCGATTAACTTGGCCAATAAGATCCTAATAAACACTTTAAACTCTTGTCTAAATAAAAATTCATTTTAAACTATGGTCTAAAAAGGCTTTCTTTGGTCTAGTGGTGAGCTATGGTCTAAAAAGTATTTCTTTGGTCCAATGGTGATAATGAAAGGTTTGAGAGTTTGATAAGCATAATTGATTGATCGAATTGATGAGAGAGATTCATTAAGAATTTATTTAAGCACTCACTTGTGGATTTGGTTGCCGTCTTTGATATGCATGTTAGTATAAATGTATTGGTGTTTGATGGACATTACAGTGGTGAATATTTAGCACAAATTAAACTTGGGTAGTAATGTTATGGTATAAACACACTAATATTCTTTGTCACACACTTGTGGTGTTGTGACCTAGTTACATACGTATAAATTTCAATCATATGATATGCATTACACAACACAGTGTTGTGACTCTTGTTGTAGACATAACGTATTGAAGTAGTTGAGGATCTCAACAATTTGCATAGAAGGCCAATAGTTAAGACAAATCATCCTCCTTGTTTGTCTCTTCCAATTTGGAAATTTTTTTACTTTGTTCATTATACACAATATTGAATAGACTAGAAGACTTTGAAATGTTTGTGTCCCGATGATAAATGGCATATCATGAGATTGTGAATACTTGAATAGTTGTTTACTTGGATATTTTTCTCAACTTCATGTTGTCCGTACCTTGTAACACATTGTCACAAACGTAATGGGAATCTAGAGTTGCTTAGTTGTCAATATAAACATGCTAATGCTTGTGTGAATGAATATATTATATTTTGTATCAGTTCACTAATTAATTTGAACAAGATAGTGAATAAGAAATATATTTATGGGTGTATGTCATGATCCCTACTCATTGGTTGGCTCAACAAGAACAAATATTTGTGTCTTAGGAAAGTGCAAGAGGGATTTGTAGAGGACCTTATTGGCCAAGTTAATCGAAGACACACCCTTCCAAAAGGATCCTTATGAGTTGCATTGAGAAGGATCAGGCCTGAAAAGAATTATCCAAGAGATTTATTGGGTTGTTCTAAATACTTATATTATCTACACACAACTTTCTCTCATTTTTACAACATCTCGAAGTTCTCTTCCTTGTTTCATTTCCCTCGCTATGAGGGTATGCTAGTAAAACCAAGTTAATTGTGGAAATTTAGAATTTACTCATTGGTAATAAAACCAAGTTAATGGTTGAAGTATCATTTTATCATATGAAAAATTTGATTTATGGTAAAATTCACAGTCTTTTTGCCTCAATGCTAGAATAGGGTTGCATCCTCGGGAATCCCACGTGTTGGGATGGGGCGGTGGAGTAGAAGTCTCAGCCTTGCGATCTGCAGGGGATGAAGGGAAGGACAACATAGAAGAAAAGATGAAAGAAAAACTCCAAACTTGAAAGCATTTCCCCATGCCATTGTCACTCGCCACACAAGGACTCTGCATGCCCATCTTTTAATTCTGTGGGTTTCTCTAGGCTTAACGCTTAAATGTTACGCTGCTTTTCTTTTTGAATGATTAGTGTGATTTTCATGGATTTCTATAAGAGATAATAAATATTTTGATGGGCTATTGTGTCTTTGGGATTTTCAAATGAAGGGTTCTTGATATTTTGAGTGGGTTTTGTGGTTTGAGGCATATAAATATTAGTAGGGGAGAGAGGAATCTGATTTTATTAAGTGGGTAGGAATGGAACCAGCATTTGGAACCAATGGGGTCATTCCTAATGTATATGTGTCACATGTATGTAGAAGTGTAAGTTCTCAAATATCTGGTAAGGTCACATCTAGATTGAATGATGGTTTTTCCAAGGGAAAATCTGAGGTTTTGGCTGTTAAAAGGAGGAAAACAGATCAATCTAGCGTATTGGGTGGTTCCCTGATCGAAGCAGCTAACTATAGCATACAATTGTTTACTTCTGAACTTCAGAATGGTACCTTTGTTAGCAGAAAGTCTCATCATATATGCAGGGCCTCGAAATCCATTGCTGCTGATGTGGGTGGTAGCAGTGCGCACAAGTTTGTTGCAGCCCCGAAGAAATTCATGGGAGTTGAGACCATCACATTGAAGAAGGTGACCCCCCTTGGACTTGTTATCTCCCAAAATAAAATGAATTTATTTTTGATAGTATGAAGAATTTTACTGATGCAATGAAGGATATGAATATCACTAACAGTTTTGAAGACCTCTATTTTTTATGCAAATCTCACAAATTTGTGACTTCGGTGGCTTGGGAGAGGATCAAAACATCTCATTAGCCACTGAAATACGGAAGATAAATAACAGGTAGAAGACCCCTTCATAATTCAAGTGTATTGCTAAAACTTTTCACTTCCATCGGAGCGTTTTCTAATAGCAATCAGAGGTTTTAAAGGCTACAGATCGACGAGCTAGTTCCCAAAGGTGCCACAACTGCGAAGAAAATAAAAATTTAAGGCTTTGATTGTGAGAGGTTTTGAGCACCAACGAAATCAGTTCAGGACTTAAAAACTTTAAAAGCATCGACAGGATAGTCCACTATAGCGCCGAAACGGAGGAAGACTTACAGACTACAGCTTCCGCGAGAAGAGGAAATCGGCAGCGATCGGGAGAACTACAAACTATTCGTAAAAAAATTAGTCCTATAAGGAGCCACAACTATGGAAGAAAGACTTACTGTGAGTTCTGAAACAATACAAAATCATCGGTTTCATAACTTACAAGGACTAACTATCGGTGAGTTAGTTCCCAAAGGCGCTGCAACTGCAGAGGAAATACAGACTGCGGGTTCCACAAGCAAATGGAAAATTCAGCGTCGAAGGTGCTAAAGACTAACCGACAGAAAAATAGTTCACTATGGAGCCGCAACTATGGAAGGAAGAAATACTATGGATTTCGATCAATGACAAGGATCATTCTGACAGCACGACAATAGATGAACTCTTCGGCGATCGGAAGAACTGAAGACTACGCAGTGGAGGGACAAGGATGAAAGGTTCTAAAACATCAATGATGTTAAGAACTAAATACCACTGAAGTCAAGAATAAAAAATTGAAACTCTAAAAGACTAACCATCGACAAATTATTCCTCTAAGGAGCCACAATGGTGGAAGAAAAACAGACTAAGGTTTCCGATCGATGACAAGAATCATTTGGATAGTGCAACAATACAAGACCATCGACGATTGGAAGACGTATAGACTACTGAACGGAAAGTTTACAATGAAGCATTTTTGTAGTGTCGGTGAGGCAATAGACAAGACATCCAATAAATCAATATAACATCACCGCCGATCGGAGGGAATGAAAAATACGCGTCGGAGCTTGGAAAGATCTAACCGTCGGCAAAATAGTTCACTAAGGAACCGAAAGATCGGAAGACATACAGACTAATCGTCAGTGAGTTAGTCTACTAAAGAGCTACAATAGTGAAAAAAAGATAGACTGAGGCCTCCGTGATCAGATGAAAATTTCGGTGATCGAAGGAACTAAAGACTAGGTAGCGGAAACGTTCAAATAAAAGGATCTGATACATTAGTTATTACCGCTCTCAATCACTGATGAATGAATAACAGAGAACGCCAGTTTTGAGATTCATAGCATCGATAGGATAAAGGAATAGCTTCAATCACCGATAAATAAGCCTCATGACACCTGGGACTTAGAGCGCTGAAACAACGGTAGCACTGAGACTTAGAGCACCGATGGCACAGAAGATAAAGCTTTCGATCAACGACTACGACAGTAAGGGAGAGAAACTGCGTAAATAATGAGACTTAGAGCACCGAAATGGTGTAAATAATGAGATTTGGAGCACCGATGAGCTAAAATAAAAAGCCTCTGATTGGAGACCACAACAACAAAGTGAAAAATTTACGGCCGGATTTAACAAGACTAGGCACTTCAGTTAAAGGCTGATACACTGACTGTTGACGGCAAATTCACAGTGAACCAGTAGTGGGAATGATCAGCGACCACTTCAATCATTAAAATATTGCTCAGTGAACTAGATCTTCACAGAAAATAAACAAATAGTTAGCAAGGTTTTGAATCCCTAATGATGAAAAACTATCACTTTCAATTATTTTTTATGTAAACAGATTGGATTTTCAGGATCTGTAAATTTTGTAAAAGGATATAAAGCCCATGATTATTTGATTAATAAAGGTTTTCCTTTGGGGATTTATGAACATGTTCCATTATCAAGCGTCTGATCTAGTTTATTCTAAGTATAAGCTCTTTTGTTGTGATTTGTTCATCCATCTCTTTCTTTACTGTCTTTATTTCCTGAATATGCATTTAGGTAATTTTTAGATTTTTTAAAGGGCCGATAGATGTCATCCTATTGGTTATTTAGTGATATTTGATTTATAAACACCATCCTCAACAGGATTTAGCCATTTATATGCATGTGTTATGTGTGTAAGTCTGCCAGCCTGGTGAGTTCTCCATCCCTGCACCTTTTTGTCAAACTACTGAACAAGTTGTAACTAAAATCCTTGTGATTGAGTGAGCCTCATGCATGTCTTGAGAGTGAGAGGTTATATAGGTTATCCGGCTTGATCCAATTCATAAAAACCCTAAATAAAATTTAATTTACCATGCATCCTCGAGCTACAACCTATAGGAGTTTCCTGGAGTGATAACAAAGTGGTGTCGTTGTCAGGGAGAGGAGCTTGAAGCTCAGCTTCCCTGGGAGATGACATAGATCCATGCTTTGATGATAGACAAATATTGGACATCATTACGGTTGTAATCATCTATCTGGTGAATCCATTGATATAAGGTGGCTTCAAGAAGACCAAGTACCAAAGAAAACCCTAAGGGGCCACCAGCAACACCCATTTTAGATCCAGAAGAAATATTGAGGAAAGCTAGGGATTTACTAAGACAGACCAGCAGTGCTGCACATAATGCTACATCAAGTATTTCAAGAAATATTTCTGCTATTATTTCTTCTACTAAAACTCTTAAATCCCAGAAATGTTTTATATCAGAAAAATCTAGGGCTTGGTCATCTTCAAGCACAGTTGCTTGTGAAGATCTAATCCTTGGTGACTCCACTGGGATAAGTATACCACCTCCTTCGCGGTAAATATTTTCATCAGTGTTTCCTTCCACAACCCTGTCCATGCCCATTTCCAATATGGTTTCCCCTCAAATGACCAAGATGGAAAGGATCCTAGTAGCTAGGTATGCACCCCTTGTTTTTCCAAATACTCTCGCATCCATGCCTACTGGGGATTACCTCAAGTATATGCCTAAGTTTACAGGGGAAGGGGATTTCACTGCTAAAGAACATCTAGAAGTTTTTTATAGTTATGCTGAAAATATAAATATAGAACAAGAAGATGTATGGACCAGAGTTTTTGTGCAAAGCCTAGATGGCCAGGCTAGAAAGTGGTTTAAGGAACTTCCTGTTGGGTCAGTGGCAGGCATAGAGGCCCTAGATGACATTTTCCTAAAACATTGGGGAGAAAGGAGAGACCACCTCTACTATATCACATAATTCAGCAACCTGAGAAGATAAAATGGTGAGTCTATCTCCAATTTTACCAATAGATTCAACAACATGTATAGCAAGATCCCCACTGAGATTAATCCCACCGGTGCCTCAGCTATGATAACTTATGCAAATGCCTTTGAATCTGACTTCTTCCTACTTCTCAGAGAAAGGAGGTCTTCCTCCTTATCACTAATGCGGGATGCTACCCTAGAGGTAGAGTCAAACATTTTGGCATCTCAGAAGGTCAAAGGGAAGGTAGACAGGAGAAAGCAGCCAGCAGACTATGGTGGGTCTTCTGCATCAGAGAACAAGATTGAAAAAATGACCAAAATCTTGGATAACCTGACTGCTGAAATGTAAAAACTAAAGGACCAAGGACATATGTCGGTGAGGGGTAAGGGGCCAAGTGCCTTTTCTCCTCAAAACCCAAATTTTGTTCCTTATAGAAGAGAAAACCCCCCTATTCAGATTCTCAGAAGGGAGAGAAATCAAGGGGAAGACCAGAGAATAAGAGCTCTATTTCAGAATGTTGTATTAGAAGAGGAGCCAAAATTCATTGAAGATGAAGTAGAAGCTGAAGACAATATCCACTGCATGGAGGATGAGGTGGACTATTCTTTTCTGACAGAGACAGAATATGAGGAAGCCCTGATTGATGAGCAGATTGTTGAAGAGGCTTTCTTTCAGGCTGATAGTCAAGAAGGTTACCAATTGAGGTCTAGGTTGGTTGCTCCCCTTAAGAAGAATGCTGTACCTATCAAGAAGTCTGTTGCACCTGCTAGAAAGGTTGTTGTTTTACCAAAGAAAGTAGCTGTCTCATCCAAAGCATTGCATAAACCAACACCTTCCGCCACAGCTGATCAAGTCCAACTCAAACCTACAGCTCAGGAGGTAATATTTCTAGATAAGCTGCATTATTCTTTCAACCTTGAATCTAAAATTAAAAAATTGAAAATCTCATTCCCTCTAATCAAGTTGATGAAGAACGATGCATTTAAAACCTCCATTCTAAATTCCCTTCATCCCAAGGTGCACATTGACACTCGCTTCATGAACCTGCAAGATGGAAAGCCTATTGTAACCCTGGGGCCCATGATTGAAGACCTAAAGGACTCCTACCCACCATTCTATATATCCTTTAACATCCATGATAAAATCCTCCATAACTGTCTGCTGGATTCAGGAGCCTTTCACAACCTAATGCCAAAAGTTGCAATGGACGAGATCGGCCTCAGCATTACCAATCCCTACCATGATTTATTCTCTTTTGACTCCAGGAAGGTAAAATTCTTGGGCCTCATCAAAGATCTTGCTGTAAACTTAACCCAACTTCCTTCGAAAAGCATAATGATGGACATCGTAGTGGCCGATATTCCCCCAAAATTCGGCCTCTTGCTGCCCCGATCATGGATCAATAGATTAGGTGGCACCCTACAAATGGATCTCACATATGCTACCATTCCCATGTTTGGAGAGGAAACTAAGCGGTTGTATAGAGAAAATCAGCTACCATACAACATAAGTAAAGAGAGCCACTCAGTGAATCACCCAATTTACGCCGTGGACACCGATTTTGGATCTTGTATTTTGAAAATTGATGATAATCAGTAGACATTGATTCAGCTCAATGAGCCCACCCGTCCGTGGCCAGAATAAATCACAACAACAATTTGGACCATGTATTTCGATGGGGAAAGCGCTCAGAACTTAGCAGGCGTAGGTATAGTCTTGATCTCCCCAGCTAACAAGAACATTCACTTATCTTATAAGCTCAATTTCAGGACCACGAACAACGTAGCAAAATATGAAACCTTGCTGCTGGGAGTTAAAGCAGCCAAGGAGATGGGGATCATGTGCGTGAATATTTTTGGGGATGCAGACCTCATCATATAGCACGTCAACAACACTTTTCAAATGAAAAATATCAGACTAAAGGCCTACAGGGACGAGGTATGGAAACTCAGAGACTCCTTTATGTTTTTTGAACTATAATATATTGCTAGAGATTTGGATCACCTGGATAATTCTTTGGCTGTCTCTGCAAGTCTGTTTGTTCCCCCTTTACCCCCTAGACTCAGCTATGATGTTCATTTCAAGTACAGACCCTCTCTACTAGACAATGTAAAATTTTGGAGGGTGTTTGAAGATGATGGGGAGCTTTGTAAATTCCTTTAGTTAGTAGGTCATTTATATGACATACACATAGACCAGGAAAACCTTAACATGGAGGAATCCAAATGGCTCAAGTTAAAAGATAAAGTGATTGAGCAGAATATAGTCCAATTGCCCAGCAACTATGTACCCTGAGGTCTAGTACCATTGGAAGAATCGTTTGACCACAATGACATCCCTTTCAATCCTACCAAAAGGGAGCTAGATCCTACCATCCAAGAGCTGAACATAAATAGCCAAAGCCATCCAAAACTGATAAATATATCCACTGGACTGACTGCTGAACAGAAGCCTAAATATTGCAGCTTGATAAAAGAGTTTGCTGATGTTTTTGCATGGGAGTATAGTGACCTGAAAACATATGACAACAACATCATCCAACATAGGATTCCTTTGGAGAAGGATACCATTCCTTTCAAAAAGAAGCTAAGACCCATCAACCCCCTTCTATTACTAGTGATTGAGAAAGAGATCCACAAGCTCCTCAATCCAAGATCATAATCCCCATCAGATATTTCAAGTGGATTGCAAATCTAGTAGTGGTGAGAAAGAAAAATGGAGAAATCAAGTTTTGTGTGGATTTTAGAAACCTGAACAAGTGTTCCAAAAAAGACAACTATCCACTGCCCAATATGGAACATCTGCTGTAGAGAGTCTCGGGGGCCATGGTCATGTCCTTCCTTGATGGATTCTCTGGATACAACCAAGTTGTTGTGCACCCATATGACCAAGAGAAGACTTCCTTTACCACTCCCTGGGGCACCTTCATGTATGCTAAAATGCCATTTGGGCTAATGAATGATGGGGCTATGTTTCAGAGAGCTATGGATCTAGCTTTTGTAGGGATAAAAGATAAATTTGTGCTGATATATTTGGATGACTTAACAGTTTACTCTCACATCCATCATGATCACTTGCAGCATTTAAGGAAGGTATTTCTAAAGTGCAGAAGGTATGGAATATCATTGAACCCCAATAAGTCCCAGTTTTCACTCAATGAAGGAAAGTTCCTATGCCACATAGTCTCAACTGAAGGTGTAAATATCGATCTGGTAAGAGTGTAAGCAATTCAGCAGCTGTCAATACCAAGGTCAAAAAGAGACATTCCGTCCTTTTTAGGCAAGATAAACTTCGTCAAGAGATTCATTCCAAATTTCTCTGAGCTGGTAAAGCACATAATAGCCATGCTAAAAAAAGATGCATAAATAAAGTGGACTAACCAAGAAAGTAATTCTTTTGAAGACATTAATAAATCCATCATGGAGGCCCCAACCCTGATTAGTCCTGACTATACCAAGGGTTTTTACATTTTCTCTTTTGCATGTTATGACACTGTGGCAGTTGTACTATTACAGAAGAATGATGAAGGTTTTGATCATCCAATTGCTTTCTTCAGCAGAACCCTCAGAAGCAGGCTTATGCTCTCATAAAATCTTTGAAGAACTTCATAATCTACATTCTCCATGCAAAGGTCATTGCATATGTCCCTTCAGCTGCAGTAAAGGATGTTTTGACTCAGCCTAACATTGATGGGAAGAGAGCTAAGTGGATTTCCAAACTCATTGAGTTTGATGTAGAGGTGAAACCCACCAAGCTGGTAAAGGGATTAGGCCTGGCCAAACTCATGGCCAAATAAAATTGTGAGATGATGGGAATAAATTTCACATGTGTCGGATCAGAAAAAGTGCATACTATGGTAACAGCTGAAATAGAAGTGAACCAAGATCAGAATGACATTCCACCAGTAGCTGAGAACATATATTCATGTGAGTGGTACTCAGGTATCATTAAATTTTTTCTTAAATTATAAGTTTCTCCTGATCTCACTTCTAACCAAGCATGAGCTCTTAAGTTGAAATCTGTTAAGTTTTGCATAATTGACAAACTGCTGTACTGGAGGGTTCAGTCTGGGATTTTGTTAAGGTGTCTAGATAAATAGGAAGCAGAGTAGGTCATGCATCACTTTCATTCCAGTATATGTGGAGGCCACCACTACTAGAAAAAAAATAGCCCACAAGATCTTAAAAGTAGGATACTATTGGCCAGCCCTCTTTGCTGATGTATGCACTTTTGTAAGGGCCTGTGACCAATGTCAGAGATTTGTAGGAAAGTAGTAGCTCAAATCCTTTCCCCTTAGGCATGTTATAGTGAATGGGCCTTTCCAACAATGGGGTCTAGTTTTCAGAGGTGAAATAAATCCATCTTCCAGTGGACAACATAAATGGATCTTAGTAGCCACTGACTACTTTACCAAATGGATAGAAGCAATACCCACCAAAAATGCCACTCATCGATCAAGTCATCATGAGATTCTTATATGAGAACATCTTCAGTAGGTTTGGTTGCCCAGTAAGGTTAGTAACTGATAATGCACAAGCCTTTAAAATTAGGGCATTGGTTAAATTGTGTGAATCAATGGGTATTCAACTAGTGCACTCCACATCCTATTACCCACAAGGAAATGGCCTGGCTGAGTCATTGAACAAAAGCTTAGTGCAGATCATTAGGAAATTTCTAGAGACAAATCAAAAAAGCTGGGATTCAAAGCTTAAGTTTTCCTTATGTGATGATAGGGTGACAAATAAAAGATCCATAGGGAATTCTCCACTCAAACTAGTTTATGGAACTGAGGCCATCTTTCCTATCCAGCTCATTCTTCCAGTGGAAAAGTTCTTTCAGGAAGAGGAAGATGAACCAAAAGATATGATGAGAAGGATGATGGATTTGGTGGAGTTATAGCAGATCAGGGAGAAAGTGGTAGAAAAATCAGAGGCTCATCAATAAAGGATAAAGGGCATGTTTGACAAAAGAGCAAAGGCAGAAAACTTCCAGGTCGGAGATTGGGTCCTCAAGTGGGATGTTGTCAAATAGGACAAAGGGAAACATGGAAAATTTGACTCTTTATGGATTGGCCCTTTTGTTATAGACCAGGTATATAAGAATAACACCTTCAAATTGCAGAATCTAGAAGGTGAAGAGGTATTCAATGGCCCAGTGAATGGGCGGTTCCTAAAACTCTATTTTATTTGAGGCTCTGAGGCCTTATGATTGTAAATTAGTAGATAGTAGGTTGTTTTGGTTTTAGAATAAGACTCCATGTCCAATGGAACAATAAAGAATAGTGTAAAGTTACTTAGTTTCTTTTAGGGAAAGGCATTTTGATCTGGGGTTCTTGGGACCTCATAGGGAGGTTCCCATCCCTGAGTAGGAGCCAGATGTTATTTCCCAAAATAAAATGAATTTATTTTTTATAGTATGAAGAATTTTACTGATTCAATGAAGGATATGAAGATCACTAACAGTTTTGAAGACCTCTATTTTTTATGCAAAACTCACAAAGTTGTGACTTCGGTGGCTTGGGCGAGGATCAAAACATCTCATTAGCCACCAAAAGATGGAAGATAAATAATAGGTGGAAGACCCCTTCGGCAATCAGGTGTATTGCTAAAAATTTTCACTACCATCAAAGCATTTTCTAACTACAATCGGAGGTTTTAAAGGCTACAGATCAGTGAGCTAGTTCCCAAATGCACCGCAACTGTGGAGAAAATAACGATTTAAGGCTCTGGTTGTGAGAGGTTTTGAGCATAGATTAAATTAGTTTGGGACTTAAAAACTTTAAAAGAATCGATGAGATATTCCACTACAGTGCCAAAACAGAGGAAGAATTACAGACTACGGCTTCTGCGAGAAGAGGAAATCAGCGGTGATCGGGAGAACTACAGACTAACCGTCGACGAATTAGTCCTTTGAGGAGCTGCAAATGTGGAAGAAAGACTTACTGTGAGTTTTGAAACAATATAGACTCATCAGCGTCGAAACTTACAAGGACTAACTATCGGCGAGTTAGTTCCCAAAGGCACCGCAACTGTGGAGGAAATACACACTGCGGGTTCCGCAAGTAGATGGAAACTTCGACGTTGCAGGTGCTAAAGACGAACCGGTGGAAAAATAGTTCACTGCAGAGCCGCAACTGTGGAAGGAAGAAAGACTACAGCTTTCGATCGATGACAAGGATCATTCTGACAATGCGACAATAGATGAACTCTTCGATAATCGAAAGAACTGAAGACTACGCAGCCGAGGGACAAGGATAAAAGGTTCTAAAACATCGATGATGTGAAGAACTAAATACCACTGAAGTCAAGAATCAAAAATTGAAACTCTAAAATACTAACTATTGGTGAATTAGTCCTCTGAGGAGCCGCAACAGTGGAAGAAAAATAGACTAAGGTTTCCGATCGATGACAAGAATATTCATTCCGATAGCGCAACAATAGAAGACCATCAGCGATTGGAAGACATACAGACTACTGAACGACAAGTTTACAATGAAGCATCTCCATAGTGTCAGTGAGGAAACAAACAAGACATCTGATAAATCAACAGAAAATCACCGTCGATTGGAGGGAATGAAAAATACACATCGGAGCTTGAAAAGACTAACTGTTGGAAAAATAGTTTAATAAGGAACTGAAAGACCAGAAGACATACAGACTAACCGTCAGTGAGTTAGTCTACTAAAGAGCCACAACAGCAGAAAAAGGACAGACTAAGGCCTCCACGATCAGATGAAAATTTCGGCGATCGAAGGAACTGAAGACTAGGTAGAGGCAATGTTCAAAGAAAAGGCTCCGATACATTAGTTATTACCGCTCCCAATCATCGATGCGCAAATGATAGAGAACACCAGTTTTGAGATTTGAAGTGCTGATAGGCTAAAGGAATAGCTTCTGATCACCAATAAAGAATCTGTCACGATGCCTAGGACTTAGAGCATTGAAATAGCGATAGTGCTGAGATTTAGAGTGTCGATGGCACAGAAGATAAAGCTTTCAATCAGCATCTGTGGCGGTAAGGGAGAGAAACTGCAGAAATAATGAGACTTAGAGCACTGAAATGGTGGAAATAATGAGATTTGGAGCTCTGATGAGCTAAAATAAAAAGCCTCTGATTGGTGACTATGGCAACAAAGTGGAAAATTTACAAGCAGATTGAACAAAGACTGGGCACTTCAATTAAATGATGATACACTGACTATTGATGGCGAATTCACAGTGAACCAGCAGTGGGAATGATCAGCGACCACTTCAATCATTAAAAGACCGCTTAGTGAACTAGATCTTCACAGCAAATAAACAAATAGTTAGCAAGTGTTTGAAGCCCTAATGAGGAAAAACTATCACTTTCAATTATTTTTTGTGTAAACAGATCGGATTTTCAGGATCTGTAAATTTTGTAAAAGGATATAAATCCCATGATTATTTGATTAATAAAGGTTTGACTCTAGGGATTTATGAGCTTGTTCCATTATCAAGCATCTGATATGGTTTATTCTAAGTATAAGCTTTTTTGTTGTGATTTTTTTAACCATCTCTTTCTTTACTGTGTTTATTACCTGAATATGCATTTAGGTAATTTTTCAGATTTATTAAAGGGCCGATAACTGTCATCCTATTGGTTATTTAGTGATATTTGATTTATAAACACCATCCTCAGCGGGATTTAGCCATTTATATGCATGTGTTATGTGTGTAAGTCTACCATCCTGGTGAGTTCTCCATCCCTGCACCTTTTTGTCAAACTACTGAACAAGTTGTAACTAAAAGCCTTGTGATTGAGTGAGCCTCATGCATGTCTTGAGAGTGAGAGGTTATATAGGTTATCCAGCTTGATCCAATTCAGAAAAAGCCTAAAAACAATTTAAGTTACCATGCATCCTCGAGCTACAACCTAGAGGAGTTTCCTGGAGTGATAACAGGACTAATGTTCTTCTGCATTCTTTTCAAGTATACAATTCTGAGGATGTGATTGCTAAGGGAAGCAGTGCTGAGATCATTCCATTTCTCAAGACACGGGTTAATTTTCCAATGGCCATTGGGTTCATGATTATTTACACCAAGCTGTCAAATACTTTATCAAAGAAGGCTCTTTTCTATTCCTGTATATTTCCCTTCATTGCCTTCTTTGGTGCATTTTCTTTTCTTCTGTACCCACTGAATAATTCCATCCATCCTACAGCATTGGTAGATTCTTTTCTACAATTTCTGGGTCTTAGCTTTCTTGGTCCCATTGTCATTCTTCAGATATGGTCATTCTCTTTATTCTATGTCATGGCAGAGCTTTCAGGCAACATGGTGGTTTTAGTGCTATTTTGGGGATTCGCTAATAAGGTATGTATCTCAATAAACACTAATTCTCAATACTCTGTCCATTTTTTATCTCCCTGGATAGAAATGCAATGAATATTAGTAGCATAGTAATGGCATAGTGTATTATGGGTATGTTGATCTTTTGCATATAGGTCAAATATGGTATATATTATAGTAGTATGTATCAATGTTGCATGACTCAGACTCGGCAAAGACTCGGCTGGCATGTGACTCGTCGACTCGAGAAGGACTCGGGACAGACTCGACAAATAGGAGAAACTTAAATATAGTAAATTTCATGAGTAAAGTGTGTATAATTGTGAGTGGATGTTGGCAAGGCATTGACAAATATATAACTATAGCTGA
>LPNX010553740.1:135282-165787 GCA_001517045.1 Pseudotsuga menziesii
AATTGTTTCAATTTAACATATATCATTATATGTGATCTCATTATAGGTTATTTTATAGGTTAAAGGAAATGCTACAATAGATGTGGTATGCAATCCATTGGGAAAGTTGGGAGGGGAATTGATTCAACAATTTTTTATTTTAACATTTGGTTCACTTTCCAACTCCACTCCCTACCTCGGGGGAATATTGTTGGTTATAGTATTGGTCTAGCTAGATGTTGCATGGTCATTGGATAGTCAATTAGCTTTGTTGGTGAATAAATACCTTAAGAGAAAGTATCTGGAGGGTAAGCTGTCTGGCGTTGATATGGTAGAAAAATAAGACATGAAACTAGGCATTAAAAATGATGCAACACGTGACCCTAATTATGAATCCAAACATGCCATTGATATGGTAGAAAAATAAGACGTTACTTTGGATGCAAAACATTGCGCTACATAGGAAGAAAAATACGGTGCAACAATAGAAGAAGTATTTGGAATCATTTTGGTAGAAAATACAATGCAAAAAAATATTTGGAAGCAAAAATGGATGAAATATTAAATGCTACTTTAAATGCTACTTTTGATGCTACTTTGGATGAAATATTGGATGTTACTTTGGAGGTTTTCAAGAATGGGTTGTTGGACTTGGTTTTTTATTGGACATCATGTTGAAGGAGTTATGGTCCTAGTAAGACTTGACACCTTGTTTTCCCGTGGCTCTGTGGCTTGTGGCTACGTGGCTTGACCTGCGTTCTCATGGAATCGATTGTATTCTCGTGCTTCCTTGTCATTAATTGAAAATGGTAATCTTCATGATTCTTCCCTGTGGCATTTACTAATGGTTTGTAAAACGATCTTCCATGAACGTGAAGTTGAACGCTTTTAATGTAATTACTTAGTTTGATATGGATTTAGATGAAAAAATCCATATTTTGTGGAGTGTTTGAATAGTTTTTGAATTGTCACTCTAAAACTTGTAAATGTTTATTTTCAAAACAGAGTCTCAAAAGGGTTTTATTATTGTATTTACATAGTCTATTTGATCACTGAAAGTTGTCTCGGTTTTTTACACTGTAAGTTCAATTTGCTAGTAAAATATTTCTGGGGACGAAGGTCGTTTCTATTTTCCAGCGCTTAGTTAATGCAGTAGTTAATTAGTGTAATGTTACGGCCATGAGGCCATTACTCTATTTCGTTTGTCTTTATAAAATGATGAGATTGGGGTCGTGAGGTCACTATCAAGTCGATAATTTTTAAAATGGATACCACTATTCAGATATGGAATAGAAAATATTTAAGAGGAAGTCGTAAGGCTATTGCAAATCCTTCTTTAAGGTATTTATTGTATGTTTTTATTAAATGGATTCCAAATAATACTAAGATGGTCATCATCCTACAACAAGGGTTGTGACCCATTGACAATCTTGATTTACTGTTTTCTTTTGGAGTAAATACTTGTATTTTGGTTGGGTCATAAAGCCTCTGTATTTGTAACTCTTATTGTATTATATATATATAAAAAGAGAGAAAGAGAGAGAGAGAGAGAGAGAGAGAGAGAGAGATAGATACTTAAATATTTCTGGGGCCGAAGGCCGTTTCTATTTTCCAGCACTTAATTAATGTAGTAGTTGATTAGTGTACTGTTACAGACATGAGGCCATTACTCTGTTTTGATTGTCTTTATAAAATGATGAGATTGGGGTTATGAGGCCACTGTCAAGTTGATAATTTTTAAAATGGATACCATTGTTCAGATATGGAATAGAAAATATTTAAGAGGAATTTGTAAGGCTGTTGTGAATCTTTCTTTAAGGTATTTATTGTATGTTTTTATTTAATGGATTCCAAATAATACTAAGATGGTCATCGTCCTGCAACAAGGGTGGTGACCTATTGACAATTGTAATTTAGTGTTTTCTTTTGAAGTAAATACTTATATTTTGATTGGGTCATAAAGCCTCTGTAGCATACAAGCCTTTGGCTAATGAAGGCTATAGGTTTTGAACCCTATATTGATTATGATTTTTAACTTCAGATGTTTAATTATTTTTATATACGATTTTTCCTAACTAGAGAGGTTAGAAAATATAGTTTTTAAATGTTTTATGTTTCTACAAAAAGATAAGTTGGGAAGCTAAAGTTTTATGGAATGAATAATAGGTATATAATTACTAATATATATATATAATTTACAGAGTTAAACTTATTCTTGCATACAATTGTATGAATTCTTAAATCCATAGTTTCGCTTCTGTGTAAAACTAGATTCTGTCGACTGTAATGGAAGTTTTAGGAAAATATTTTGATCTTTAACATTTCTTTGATTAGTAAGAAAACTAGTATATAAAAGAGAGAATAAATGTCATCCGAGTGATCTAGATTGTACTAAGTGAGAACTTAGATGAAAAGTAAATGCTTAGTTTAGTAAACCACGATTATCCTACTTAGGACTGTAATGACTGAATTTGAAGACAAATAAAATAATAAACTTAGAAAACTACTTATAACATCATAGGATAATATCTGCTAAATCTCTCTTATAAAGAATTTTAATTATAATATAGTTTCCATTAATCTCTTTAGAACACTAAGGCATGCTTCATAAAACAATAATGCATAACTCTGATCTTTTTAACTTGTGCTAACTTAAGGAAATCACTAGTTCATAGAATCTATCAACATTCATAAACTTCCAAATACAGATTTAGAATGAACAACATAAATAAAACAAAAAAACGTAAAATATGGGTAAATTTGCAGAAGGGGGACAAACACTCAAAGGAGATTGTTCCTCCCAACCATCTCTTGAAGCAGCCAAGATCACTTGCTTTAGGACCCTCGATCCTGTTCACTGAACCACTAGGACGAAGATACTATGAGATAGACCATACATAAAATATCTACAACTTAGAACTCAATAGAAGACTTAACTAAGAAGTTTCACTTTATCTATTCCCTCATCGAATTCCTTGAGTGTCTGACTTTTTCAGTTTGCATCAGTCACAAGGTTCACTCACTTGGAATAGAATGTAGTGATCGTATTTCTCAATTCAATTGTATTTATAAGATTTCCTAGGTCTTTGGGTTAGTTTTGAAATTAAACGAGCAACATTCTCAGTTCCCCCTCTTAGGGAACATGACCACAATTTTAGGTATTTTGCTTCCTGCAATAGCTAGAAAGTGAAATGCTCGTGTTGCCACTTGTCATTCATCCTTCTATAGTTACTCATTATTCCTAGTGGGTCAGTGAACACTCTGTCAATAATCTACTTTGGATAGGTGTCTCTCCATTTAATTATTTAAATAAAATAAGTCATCATTTACCATATTGGTCATAAAAACTTTACAATAATTTTAACATAATGTTTTCTCAAATAAATAAAAATACTTATTTTTCAGTTCTAGGTAGGTTACAGTCACCTTTTTATTAACATGGAATTTGAATTCAAAGGAGACGGGATTTCCAAATCCATATCATCGAAATAATTCAACATGAGGGAGAAGTGAAATTCCCCTTCAATTTATTGAAATTCCCCATTGTCCTTATTCTTTTTTTTCTTCTCACTACTACTATTATTAATGTTTTTATTATTAGTCTTCTTCTTTGTTCATAATGATGGTGAGTACTTCCACCATGAGTGCATCGTGCTCTTGCAGATGACTCAATTTGCTTGTTACTTACATACGTTACTTACAAAGTTAATACTTGTACTTCCAAACACCTCAAGAATTGAACCTTAGACAAAGAGATACCCTTAAATAGGTTCAATCTTTGTCATTCAGCCTTCTACAGTTGCTCATTCTTCCTACTGGGTGAGTGAACACTCTTTCAACAGTCTACTTTGGATAGGTGTCTCTCCATTTAATTATTTAAATAAAATAAGTCATCCTTGGCCAAATTGGACATAAAAACTTTACAATAATTTTAACATAATTTTTTCTCAAATAAATAAAAATATTTATTTTCCATTTCTAGGTGGGTTACAGACACCGTTTTATTAACGTGGAATTTGATGTCGAAGGAGACAGGATTTCCAAATCCATATCATCAAAATAATTCAACATGAGGGAGAAGTGAAATTCCCCATTGTCCTTATTCTTTTTTTTCTTCTCACTACTACTATTATTAATGTTGTTATTATTAGTCTTCTTCTTTGTTCATAATGACAACGAGTACTTCCACCATGAGTGCATCATGCTCCTACAAACAACTCAATTTGCTTGTTACTTACATAGCTTACTTACAAAGTTAAGACTTGTACTTCCAAACACCTCGAGAATTGAACCTTACAAAAAGAGATACCCTTAAATAGGTTCAAACTTTGTCATATCTTCACTCTATGTGTTGATATAGATTCATTGAACATGTTGTGGACACCATTATTTTGAGCCATGTATAACCTTAAAATTGGATTGCTTTGACCGATTTCACTACAACAAAACCCTGTGATTAGCGTCTCTTTTAGCTTCCTTTTTAGCGTCCACTATCACTTTTAGTGTATTTTTCATCATTTTTTGGAAAAAGTGGACACTTTTACATGGGATGGAATTTTTAATGGCATTATTTGCATCCCTTTTTGAAAGTTGGCACTATTTTGGACGCTAATTAACATCCCAATTAGTGCCATGTTTTAAAAGTTGTCGTTATTGTGGACGCTAATTAGAATCCCAATTAACGTCCCAATTAGTGTCCCAATTAGCATCACAATTATCATCCCAATTCGAATCCCAATTAAAGTCCCAATTAGCGTCCAAAAAAAAATTCCATATAATGCCCAAAATAGCCTCCAAACAATGTCCTAAATAACATATCACCATATATTAATCTAGGGTTAGTGACAGAAATTGCGCCATGAATTTTAGCAGGAAAACCATCCAACATAGCATGAAGTATAGAGCCAAGAATTGCACCTACAAAACATCCAACATAGCGTCAGGTATAGCGCCTGGAATAATGCCATAAATTTTGAAAGGAACCGTGCTAGGAATTGCACTAGGTTTAGAGCTAGGAATTGGGTTCAAAAAACATCCGACATAACACTCGATATATTAATGTCAATGTCAATGATCATGATTCATGTGATAGTACTTTTGGTATTGATTTATCACAGTGGCACCTAAATGATCATAATAATCATCACTTTTGGATCTTGATTAATCCTAACGAGGGGTAAATTATCTTAATTTGTCACCTAAATTTATCTAATGAAATTTGAGTGTCCCCAACAACATTTGATATACCCTAATGGCATATGATTGGCCCTAACAACATGACGATGATGTATTATGATAATTATGATGGAGCGTATGGATATGATTTGATAATTATAAGACTATATCATCAATTCTTGTGAGGTAGTAGGGCTCCTTGCTCATAATTATCACAATTATATTGATGATGACATTAATGATGACTACGACGACGACAATGATGTTGAGTTATTGTATGATGATGATGACGATGTAGATGTCAATGATGATTATGCATGTGGTATCACTTTTGGATCCTAATTGATTATAATGGAACCTAAATGTCTGTAATGACATCTAAACGACCCTACTATCATAGAAATGATTGTAATAACATATAAATGACCTTAAAAATTACATGACATGAATCCTAATGGAAACAGACTGGCACCAATAATTAAGGAATTGTGTATGGAGTCACGCCAGCAACTAGAAGCCTTCAAGATTTTTCCTGCATTAAAAAAAATGCAAAAAATTGAAGTGTTATCAGTGGCATGGATAGAAGGTGTCACCGATGAGCTTGTTAGTCAACTGCTCACTTATCTAGGTTGTGACTTGAAAGATATTTATCTATTTGGTTGTGGTTAAGTGGTTCAATTTTTTTAGTGTTTTAAATTACTTAAGATCAAATAACTTCGATAGTGGAATATCTTTCAGAGCACATATCGTGCTTACATTAGTTTGATACCTATGTTATTGAGGGTGTTTGCTGATCACTACATAATTGCAATGTATAAAGTTGGTTGATGGTGCCCTAGAAGTAATAGGTATTATGTTTTGTGCATCGAATGCTCTCATCCTAGACAACCTTTCTCTCTTTACTGACACAACACTCAGTCCACCTTGAAAATGGATGTAGATCACTTCAAACCTTATCATTAAAAATATGTTCATTCATGTTAGCGAATGGTGCATAACTATTTCTAAGGGGTGTGAAGTAAATCTTTCCATTGCTAGAACAACCCTTATTTGTTGATGACTTTGATGCAAGAAGCATCCAATACCAAGCAGATATACTATAATTTTGCAACTGAAACTCTTCCTTAGATGCATTTTTTTCATTTTTTTGGTATTTAGCTTGCATATGTCTAAACCATGTCTAGGATATAACATATCATGTATTTAGCAGTACCATTTGATTTCTTTCTGAATAGCTTTGGGATATAAATGTATTTTTTTAATTTTCTTTCTTAGTCCCTTGGTCTCATCAACTGGGTTTAAAATATCTTTTTTATCAATATGACAACAATATATATGCTTAGTATTTTTATTTTTTGTTTCCTTCGATGAATGTTAACAAATTTTAAGTAGAAATTTAGATATTCAACATCTACATCCAATTTTTTGGTGGTTAATTTATTTTGGTATAAAGAAAATTGGCATTTAGTAGGTATTGTCTATAATGCATCCTTGTGTTTTTTTTCCAATGGTAACTTTGCAAGGAAATATGTGATGCTTCCCAACATTCCTTGATGGAATCCCTAATAAACCCATTAGCATAGATTATTGCACCTCACTCGGGATGATTCGAAACAGGAACCTACTAGCATTGGCACTAGCCATGGAATACCAATAATGGTTCCATAACCTTTAACATGCCATCATTTTTTGTTTGGAACTCATCTCATTATATACATGTCCCTTGGTGAGTCATGTGGGTTTGCACAAAACTCATAGGAATGTCTCCTCAACTTTTGTTGGTTGATAATGGCATTTGGTATTGAGTAATTTACAAAAAAAATGTGATATTTTCCAAAACAATAAGCCATAAAATGTTCCTCATCTTAGTATTCTCCAACATAATGTCACTGCAACTTTAATGAACGTAAATCATACATATTAAGTGTGTGTTGGTGTATAATAAATATTCTAAGTCTCAAAGCACTCTATTAAAAAGGTTGGGTGGATGTATTGTTGGGTGTAGATCACTCCATTATATTGGTGGATGTATTATTGGGCGTAAACAATTTTATTCCATCCAATGTCTTTGTATGATTTCATAAATAATTATCCCATGGAATTTTCCAACCAAGGCTTGTCTTTAGTAGTGTAGAATGCCTCAAGCATGATTCCCTCCTCCACAACCAACCTTGGCTTCTCTTCACAATGTTTAACAATTCTTGCCCTTGTTTTCCTCAACATGGACCCCTTTGAATGATTTATTGCCTTTGACTCTCAACTATTGTCATTTTAGTCTTGAAACTTTTTCCTTGGTGATTGCGACTAGACATTTCAATCAAATCCTTTAGTGATATATCTACTAAGGTAGGTTGATTGTTATATGATGTCGATATCACTAACGTGAGTTTCCAGTGAGGACCATTACTTTATCTTATATGAGTATCCTAACCATTATCACTACTCGTGGTGATATTTGTATTCCTCTAAGTGATACATTGGCTTTTGTTCATATCTAACTGATCTCCACCAAATGATAGAGAGTCCCTTTTTCCCTAAACATTCAAGGTAAAACCCTCACATTGTCCCTTTGTAAAGGAGGCGAAACTTGTTAGGGGGAACTTTCATAATACCTTTCCCTTTTCCCTAGAAGGGTCTTCATAGTTATTCATGACATTAACTCTTCGAATGAAGTTTGGGGTTCTATAGTAACCTAAACCAAAGTTGTTTTCTCCTTCTTAAGATAACCTAGAGTCAAAAGGAAGAGGCTTTCCTGTGTAATCTCTCGAAAAAGAAGCACAAAATTGGAGAGATGAAATTTGACCCCAAGCCTTCCAATGGATTCTCCAAGTAGTCAAATAAATTTCTACCTCTTCCATTATTGTGCAACCTTATGACCTTTTGCTCTTCATACCACCCCATCCTCACCCACCAATACTCCTAATTAAAATACATTTACTTATTTTACACAACAATTTAAAACATTTATAAATTATAAAAAATTAATTAATTTAAATAATTCAATCATTTCTTATGATTATACGTTGAGATAATACAACATACGATATATATATAGGCTATTTGGGTTTGAAGCAATAATGAATAGACATGCTGCAAATTAGAAAATTTAGTTGGCTAGATGTATCATTTCACATACATGTTAGGCTATAATGATGGGTGTGATATGTTAATGCTAACCATATTACTATGATGGATTATAATACATGTATAAGAATGTTCTACAATTGTTCCTAATGCTACAATTCATACCAACTATATTTATCCAAGGCCATCCTTTTATAATTTTTTTGAGGTTTAATCTTGTAAATGGATTTGCAAAATCATTTTTTTGTAGGTTTATAAATGGATTTATAAAACCACTCTTTAGATATTTTGAAGCTACAAACATATAAAATAGCATTTAATGAATTTCAATTAGATAGTTCAAAGTAATATTGTTATAGTGAAGTCTTTAGAGCTTCATCACTAGTTAGAAAATATTAAATGCTTGATGAAATATTTCTATTTTATATCTTTCAATCATGTTTACAGAGAATTGAACGTGGAAGCTTATACTCTCTCAAAATTGGTGAAGTTTATCGTATGTTTGGATTTCTAAAATTTGTTGGATTGGATCCAGTTTTGTTGGGTGGTTCTCTCTTCCTAGATGTTGGGTCTATTAGTATATACCGAGTATAATTTTAACTATGATGATCATATTTTGATTGTTATATCTTCCATAACTTTAACACAACTTTTTGTAATATACAAAAATTGTTTTTCTTACTGAAAAAAAAAATACTCCTCCTACAGAGAATTCAAGTCTCGCTATATAACATGTTATATAACCAAGGTTTCCTTGAATATAAAAAAACTCTATATTGAAAACATAAAAAAAAAAAATTATATTCAAAACATGAAAAAAATTTAAAATAAAAAAATAACAATAATAGCTTGGATGATAAAATCATGCGTTCACACATAAACATGTGGCTTTACACCTGAAACCCGTTGTTTATTGAAAATTTCAAGTGGTGAGTGGTGGGAGCAGCATCATGGAAGTGAATTCAAATCCAAGTACCTTCAGGCTTTGGAAAGAAAATAAATATGGTTTTTTTCATTGGGATGATCTTTCACCACCTCCAACTCCAATTTCTTGCCACTAGTATCATTGTTCAAATTCAAACACACTGCAATGCTAACGTTCGTCATGCTCAAGCCCACCGTCTCACAACACTCTGTAACAAGGGATGTTTGAAGGAGGCTCTACACATTTTAAATATTACAGACAACCATGTCCAAAATTCTCTCACCTATGTGTGAGGCTTATAGGGTTTCATTAAGAGAAAAGCCTCACTAGAGGCCAAATTAGGCCATGCTAATATCATTCAAAAAGGATTCATGGAAAACATAGTTTTAGGAAACACCCTTGTCAATGTGTATGTCAAGTGCAGGGATGTGGTGGACACTCGCAGAGTTTTTGATAAAAATCCTGAGCGAAATGTGTGCTCTTGGAATGTCATGATTACAGGTTATGAAAGGCATGGATTTTATCCCACTGAGGGATTGGCACTCTTTCACCAAATGCAAAAATCAGGTGGCAAACCCAATCATTTCACTTTTGCTTATGTTATTCCAGCATGTGCACACCTACCTTCCCTCACGCGGGGTGTGGAAATCCATTGACATATAATAAGATGTGGATATGAGTCCAATGTTTTTGTGATGAGTGCCCTCATAGACATGTATGAAAAATGTGGGTTTATAGAGAAGGCACACAAAGTGTTTGACAAAATGCATCAATGAGAAATATGTGCGCCCTCTTTATCCTTCAACCCCAAAGGAAGAGATGAGAGTGAGAAACGATAATCCAAGGACTACCGCAGCAAGTTTTGACCCTAAATACCTTGAGAGAGGCACCAAGGCTCTTCGTAAAATAAACAGTGCTCAAAATTCCAAAAAGGTGCGATTTCATATATTCTGTAATTTATTAATGGTTTCAAATGTCAATGGATGTTGTATTTCATCAAAAGGGAGAAGATGGTCTAGAAATATTGTTCTGTTGTTGGGAAATTTTGTTCAACAATTTCATTTATTGTGTCTCTTTTCCTATTATATATGGAAACATTCAAACAATTATTGAATACATGTTTGTGTTGTACATATTTCACTACATTAGTTCACTTGTTCAATTGTTTTAGTTCACTGTGTATGTTTGCAACTTTTTTCTCACCCACCTAATCCCTTCCACACTTCCTGTGTGCAATGTTTGAAACTTTCATGTTAATTGTGTGTCATTCATAAGATCTGGTTATGTGTGGGTGCATCTAGTTTTAAGCCTTCTTGGGGGAACCTGAGGTGCAAATGTAGCATCCTCTTCTAAACCCCTTTGATTCAAGGATGCAATGAAAATTAGAATTTCTGCTCCTTAAAGGCAAAGAATCCCCTTAGTCCTGAATTCATAGTGGAGAAATAAAAAAACATTCCAATATTGGAAGTGTTGGACACCAAGGTCTATACTTATGCTAATTTGTATCAAAGAGATGCCATCATTTGTTGTTCCAATGGCTTTGGCCCTTTGCAGCAAGGCTTCCTGAGTGGTTGAATCATACATGGAAATACAATTGTAATCTCCTCCTCTTCTCTAATGGTTAGTTCATTGTAATTTTAAAAGCCACAAAGGGTCACCAAAAAGTGTCCAAAGAAGGACCATAGTTCTTGAGAAGTGCATGCATATCCTGACTCCTCAACCTTTGTAATGGCCAATGGATAACTCTTACTAATTTTATGAATACCTTATACCATATTTGGAAATTCACTTGGTTTCAAAGGCTCAGTTGTTGTTTTGACAACTGATAGAGTGTTAAAGCGTGGAGTGCAGAAAATAAATACATCTTCATCAAGATACTGAAGACAAAGTGTTGTTGTTTTCATAATCGAATCATCTACATCCTCTATTAGAACCCAAGATCCAATGGGTGCTTTTTTTATAGGAATTTGATATCAAGCTTGGTAAACCCACAGCTTAGTTACTTCTTTAACTTCCATTTCCTCCTCCTCATCAGGAGAATATCCTTCTCCAAGTACCCATACAGTTTCCCATGTTTGGATTGTGCCACTATAGACTCTACCAAATGAATAATAAATACTGAAATCATATTTTGGATATAATTTAGTTACATTTACCATAAGGGGGCCTTTAGGGTCACAGTATTTCATAGCATGGACAAACAGTGTGTCTTGGGGACCTGTGTATATGCTCTACCTTCTTAATAGCAACATCCTTTGTAGAAGGAATATGTTGCACCAGCATGTCTGTGAAGCCAATTGTAAATCCAAAGATAGAGGGGTAAGATAACCTTAGTAATGACCTCACATTACGTTTATATGCAGCATTGCTAAGTGTCACCCCCAACTCTATTAGGGTAGTCTGCACACTCTATATGTGTTCACCAAACACTTGGCTGTAAATTTCATAGTAAGGTTAAAGAACAGAGATTTCCCTACATGGAATTTGAATATGGAAGCTTTTTCAACATCCTTTAACTTTTTTAAAACAATTTCCTAAACAATTTTTTCCAATGGGAAGATACGGAATGTCCATGTTTATAAAACTATGAAATATAATTCCAAATAGGGAAGATGATAAAGTGTTAAATAAAATGTATTCCTTCCCACTTCCTCTTTACAAAGAGAAACCTAAATAACCCTATCAACTTGTTCAACTTTTTCCTTCTTAAAGTTAGAAAACCTGGCACAATCTATACACATAAATAATAGATCTCATAGCCTATTCAAGTGAAGCATTTCCATGTAAAAGTAACACAATACCTACATAGAATAACCTCTACCACTAGTTTTTTTTTTGGATTACAATAGATTAAACTAGACCTTACATTAGCCCAAAGGAATTGGGACTAATGGTGTAGAGTTAATACTTTGTCACTATTCGTCAAGGTTTTAGTTCCATGGGTTTTATTCAGCACCTCAAGGTGGGAACATAGAGATTCAAAGGCAGGGATTGAATTTAGGGCACACATAGCACCACCCACAAGGATATATTACAAATCCAAAGCCACTCCATATTTTCCTCAAGCCTTTCCATGTCATTTTAAGGGATTACCACATAATTTATTGGTAATAGATTTATATTTATCAATAAAGTATCTTGTTTTCTAGGATAAACATCCTAGAAAGAAACTAAAATTGAAATACTTTTTAGTAGTTTGTCATATGTTGGATGCTCACATGTGCCATTGTCCTACTTGCACCACATGTCAAAATGATGGCATGACATGTCAAGTTTCATGAATTTATTACCATGTCAAAGTATAAGTCATACTATTTTTACCCTCTTCACCTTACGCTTTTGGTAGCTTTTTCCTTATGTCCAATATTTACACCCTACATTATCCTTTAGTATCCTTGATTTCTTTTGTATTAGTATGTTGAATTGGGTTTAAGCTCTAATAACATAACTTTTCTCCCATGACTCTCGTGTTGATTCACTCTTGACTCTTATGTGGATTAGATTACAAAAGTAGGGCACATGCAAAATTTGTAAAAGGTTTAGTCCTAGACCTTTTTTAATCCACAATTCATTTTCATATTCAAAAAATTCATGGATGAGAACTCCCCAAAGATCCAACAAATTCAGTTCAAACAGAGAAGATAAGGATGTTCCAAGATCCCATCTAACAAATTCCACTCCACGGTGAATATTAGATGGTGGATAATAGATGAGAACTTGTCCCAAAGTGTTCCAATTTCCTAAAAGTACCCTCTGCAAAATCCCATCTTGACAATTCCCCAAGGCAAAGGTAAGGCTACTTTGAATTTCATCAGTTCCATTAACAAAAATTTAATGGTTTTCAAAGTCATTGTGTGATAAGGTTACTCCAAGCATTCCAAAAATGGTGATTGAAATCATCCTGAATCTGCATTGATTTGCTAAGCAATCCAATAGCATGAACTGTCAATTAAGATGGTGTTACCACTCATTATGTCCTTTCATTCATCATTCCTTGTATGCTAATGCCTCATGTACTAAAGATGAACCAATAAAATATATACATCAATTCATGTATGTCAAGATAGGCTTGCATAAAAATGGTAACATTATATATGTTGTAATGTCTCTTCATGTTTTCTATTAGAGGTTTGTTACTGTCTCCTTACTATTGTATTTACTACGCATATAGACTATGCATTTGGATCAACTTCATCAAAACATTGAAGAGCATCCTCCTTGTAAGAGATGGTACCTCATTAGCAAAGTTTGGACATATACACACTGATAAACTCTTAAATCTCATAAATCTAAATTAACACCTTATTATCAAATACACATTGCGACAAAGTTTGTGTTAACATGTCCATAGTTGGAGAATAATTAATTCTACTCACACTAGGTGCTATGACAGATAGCAAATAATGTTCCTGGATTATTGAAGAGTTTGTTCACAATTTACTATCTATTCTACTCACACTAGCTGCTATGTCAGATAGAAAATAATTTTCCCAACTTATTGGAGAGATTGTTCACCATTCACTATCTAATATGCACCCAGTGGTAGGGGGTAATTTGCTCCACTATGATATTAACAATAAAAAAGTACTTGTACTTGGCCTTGATTTGAGAATAGATTCTCATCATAGAATTCAGATGGACTATGGTACCTATCGTAGCCTGTCATCTATTTTAATCATTTTTGCATATAACCTTGTCAACCATATAAATTCATTAGTGATGCAAAAAGATGATGCAGATAAGAGAGGACTAAAAGTAGTATCAATTGGAGCCATTTTGTCAACCAATACCAAAGATTTTGCATCTGTTGTCTTACTGATGTGATTTTTACTATCAATAAAAGAATGACCTCGTCATATTTTTTTATGTTTTCCTCAACATGCTTAGGCCCCTATATTTTAAGGACTCTTCTTACATTTGTGGAATGCTTGAAAACTTTTGTACTAGTCCTTGTTGAAAGGTCATCCACCAAGCACCGTACTCAAGATCTCAATTTCTAGTCTGTATAATTTAGTTATCTAGATGTTTTGAAACTTTACTAGAGCCATTGAAATAGCCTAGCCACTTTTGATTTTAATATTTTGAGGTCAACCATCAAATTAGATGTGCATCCTTTTATATCTTTTCAACTCGAGTTTCCAATGCGAGTTTAACGAACATAACATAAAAATACGTCTTACACAGAATTGAATATGGGCTGCAAATATTATCTCCTATCCATGCAATTGGAAGAATCAAATCCCCAACAGGATACATTTATGTACATATCATAGGATATCCTTCTATGCTTTTGACCATATTCAGTCTATCCACAATTTCTGTCCTCAGATGGTAGAGGTGGTGCTTCCGGGGCTGGGGCATGGTGGCTTTTGTTTTTTGTATTAATGTGGTTCCCATCAATGGTTGAGATACAATAAATGTGTGACATGTATATGGACGAGGCAGGCATACCCCATGCTCATGACAATGTCGAAAGAATAATTTGATACATGCTCTAAAATACAAGAGCTGATCATATACAACTGATGTTACAATAATGGTTGCCTCCATGTGAGGATGAATACAATACTGATCTAGTTTATTGGACCCATGGAATTCTCATGGAATGCTATATCTTCATGACTAACGGTCTGCTAGATCTGAAATGGTACATAGCTATATGGACTTGTTGATTGAGAGTCAGAGTCTCTGTGGTACAAGTATTCTTGCATCAATCATAAAGGTATATCGAAGCACTGCTGGGGATTCTGAACACTGTCTCCAACGCAACCCAGAAATCACAAGGGAGATAACCTATTTAGCTCCCTCAAGTAGACTCATCAATGTGCTAGAGTCAAGTGACATCTAGGATCTTTGAACAAATACTGTGTGGAACAAACCCTATACGAATCTCAATGGTATGATGATGGAGTTGAAGTCGAGCACATGAGAAACAACCATCCCAAGAAGCACTAAGGACTCCTCTCAAGTGGTCCAAGGAACTCATCAATGAGGTTAATGAAACCAAGGTACAGGGACCTTTGGGTCTATCCTTTGGAATATGTGTGTTGGCATCTACAGAGGGACACCTGCCCCTAGTCAAGGCAATGATGTTTCCTTGACCAAGAGCATGAGGGAGATAACCGAAAGATGTGAAGCAATCTGTAGACTGACTCACTAAATGGGGAGGGGAGGGGGAGGGGGAGTGTGGGAGACTCAAACTTCCTTTGTTCAGAGTATGACATCAGGACAAATCAGGCAGCAAATGAAACTGGCTCAAGGAAATGGGATCATAGTTGTAATATCGAGAATGTCGCTACAGATGGGAAATACTTGGAGGAGGTGGACACTTTTGATACTGATGGGATCCAAGGAAGACACATTGCAGAGTACTCTGAACAAAGGAAACCCAATGTGGGAATGCTTCCAAACTATCTACTGTGGGGTGGTGTCTAGGGACACCGTTATGGTACGATCTTGTGGATTTTTGGTGAGCCCGAGAAAGTAAATGCTCGATGGTGCTTTCAATTTTAGAGAGTCTGAAAGCACGAAGAAGACTCCAGTGGGGGCTCTTTTTTGTTGGTAGTCTCCTGTGCCTGAAAAAGGATAAAAGTATACATAGGAGAGCTAGACCATCCTGTAGGGGATGAGATACTTCTTTACCATTGGTAGTCCAATCAGGCCGAAAAAGGTTAAACCTATACTAACTGGATGGTCAGTCAAATACTTTTATGAGCATGAATGAAACCAAGTTTGCTCGGCAATCTTTTCTTGATGAGATAGCTGGAAAAGTGCTTAATGACAACCAGTGGTGAGCTTTTTCGTAAAGTGCGCCCCTCTGCCTAAGAAAGCATAAAAGTATGCAGAGGGGAACGATCTTGGCTTGAGTGTGCCAAGGAGGTTCTTTTCAATTGATGGTCTATATGGTCCGCAAAAGGAGGTAAACATGACGATGTAGATGCCCTTTCCTATACTTTAGCGAGTAGGAAAGGAAGTAGCTGTGCTTGGCTATCTTTTCATTGTTTTAAGGAGTCAAAAAAGAGCTTAAACGCAACTCTAGTGTGGTCAACCGATTGCGGTGGAATGAGCAGTGCCTCATGTCAGGACGGTGGAAAGAGGTCCAAAGGTCATCTGCGCAATATGGATGGAGTAGAAGGCTCTCAAACATACCAATACATGTGTTGAATAGATCATGGCAGAGGCTCGGGAGTCAGTGCAGTAGAGCCATGCAAACCAAGGTGGCTCTCGGATAGAGGTCGGGAGAGCGTGTGTGTGTGTTGCGGTGGACGAAATTGACTACATGCGATGTGAGTGAAAGTTCAGGGGCACTTATATGCCAAATACGTGCAAGAAAAGAAATCATTTTGTGGATAGTGGTCCAGAGGTCCGCGTAAGGTGCGGTAAAAAGAAAAGACAATATGTGTTAAAAATACAAAATAAAATCTAAAATTACATTCCTTAATGGGAAATGGCCCGAAAACTCGCATCAGTAGCGGTCGAGACATGTGATACAAGTATAGGTATGTAGACACTTGCATCGTCATGACATGGCTCATAAATCGAGGTTACTGGTGGGAAATGGCCCCAAAATTAATTTATTAAACATGAGACGATGGTCTCATAAAGAGATATAAATTTGAGCCCAGAGGTGTGACAGGTGTCTCGAACCAGTTCCGGGTGACTTTGAATTAGCAGCTGATGGTGCTGCCCCTAGTGCATTGGTGCACTTAGGATTTTTTGTATCGCTATGTATATCCTATTGAGAAAGCATATGTGGCTTCTCATTTTGTATTGGACATGTTTTGGACATGCGACTTTTCTATTTATCTATATATATTTTTGATGCACGTGGATGCGCTTTTATTATGTGAGTATTTTTATGATGATGTGGAATGCAAATGTCTATGTGATGTATTATTACACTTGTGTGTGCATTTTTGGACATAGTTATGCATGATGTTATGGTTGTATGTTTCCTATATGCGGTTGTGCATATGCCAATTTAGAATATCGTTAGCCATTTGATCTGCGATGCTATTGAGGTTTCTGGGAATATGTGTGAATGTGATGGATTCAAATGTTCTAATCATCTGTTTAGTGCATAGGTACTTTCTAAAGAGGCAGTGATCACGTACTCGATAGTGGTTGTTCAATTGAGAAACAAGCAGTTGGGAGTCTAACAAGACATCGAGATGGTGAATGCCTAACTGAAGAGCAGCAGCCAAGAGGGCATTGACACCATCATATTCATCCTGGTTGTTCGTTGCGATGCCCATGCATATTCCATCGATGTGGATCAACTCGTGCGATGGGGAGTAGATGACCCATGCAGCCAAGGAGACGTTCGAAGACCATCTGCTTGCTCCATCTGTGAATCCCATATACAAGTTTGAGGTGTGCTCCATCTGAAGCAATGAGAGGAAATGATACATAAGACTCAATTTTGAAAAATGTGTAAAACAAAAAATGGAAAAACTATAACACAAGTTGTAACATTGTCACTCAAAGGGGTGACGTTAGAGGGAAAGTCGTTTGGAATTTCTAAGGATCAGCGGTCATTCCTTTGTGTGACATGATGAATCCTTGTAGATGGCCCGTGGGGACACAGAAAACACACTTGAATGGGTACAAGTGGATTCCTTACTTGCGACATCATATGAAGACTTGTCGCAAGTCGTCTATGCGTTGTGTTTGCTTCTACGACCGCACGATGAGGTTGTCGAAACAATCCAACATAATGTGAATGAGATCACAAAAGCAGTGTGTCATGGCACGCTTGAAGGTGGCTCCAGCATTTTTTAGGCCAAAGGGCATGACTCGATACACAAATGTGCCCCATGGGGTTGTGAATGTTGTCTTATAATAGTCTTCTTCCTGATTTGGATTTGGTTATATCCAGAAAAATCGTCCATGAAGGAAAAGGCTTCATGTTTGGCACATGCATCAATGATCTGATCGATGAAGGGTGTGGGGAAGTTGTCTTTGGGACACGCCCCGTTGAGGTCGCGGAAGTCTGTGTAAATGTGAATGGTACCCTATTTTTTATTCACGGGAATGGGATTAGAAACCCAAGTGGTGTATGCAATGGAATAAATGAAGTCGGCTGTGTGCAGCTTCTCTATCTGAGCTTTCACCATAGCCACTTTGGATGGATGGATGGGCCATTGCTTTTGGCGTATGGGAGCCACATAAATCCATGTGGTTATGTGGTGTTCCACAATGGATGGATCTAGGCCCAGACATCTCAGTGTAAGACCAGGAGAAGATGTTACAGAATTCTTGGAAGAGAGCAGTGTAGGCATCGACTTCTTTTGAGGAGCAAGATGCCCCCAACATGATTTCTTCAATGATATCAGAATTGGTTGAGATGTTTATTTTAATGGTTGGTGAAATGTTCACCATGTTCCCTTCTTCAAAGGCATCAGGTGTTGGGATTGGGGTCTTGAACCAGTCGACCTTCCCATGGATGAAATCTTTGGTCTCCATGGAAAACTGGTCAGGTTGTGACACAAGTTCTTCAAGGAGGAAGAACGAGTGATGGTGCATGTCATCCCATGGGTATTCCGGGGTGGTCAGAGCTTCAAGTATCTCCTCATCATTGTTGAAGCAATGAAGAGATAGGTCTAATGGACCATTTGTTGAGGAGGAGATGAGCAAGTTGATGCAATTGGACATCATGTAAATAGACATGGTGTCTGACGAAGGAGGTGGTGGGTGAAATTCTTCGATCCAGGTGATCTCAGACTCAAGGGAATGTTGATAGAGGTCAGCAAGAGCCATTCAAAATTTAGGTAAGCCTTGTAAATGGTGAGAATAATGGCCATACAAGCCGCAAAGGGTGCAAGCATGGTTTTCCCTCAATACCTTGTTCCTGACTATTGGTGTGGTTGGTAGTTCAACCATAGGGATTTTTTTGTTTGTATCCATGGCATTTAGATGTGCACAGATCATTGGGATTTCAGGGAAATTCTGAGTTGGATGGCCCTGTTTTTTGCAAACGGCGCAAGGTGGGACTTGTCGTGGCTCTACGGTGGTTTTGGTATTCTTGCCCCTGGCTCTTTTGGGTTGGGGCTGTGCTGGTGCAGGTGCAGCGGTTGGCTTGTGTGGACTAGGTGGAGGGTGAGACTCAACCACAATCGGTTTCACCGGGGTTAAGACAACCTGGGGCATTGCTGGTTGAGCTAGTGGATCAAGATACCACACTAGAATTCCCAATGTAAAGTTGGGCAGGCTTAAGGTGGCCATGACCAGCTTGCTCATGACATCGGGTGGGGGCAAGAGGAAGGGAATCATATGGACTGGGGATGAGCCCACATAACTCCTAGTTGGTTACATGTGGGGATGCAATTGTGATTGTGGCTGCGCGTAATGCTACTGGTGCGGGTGGTGTTGCAGCTGCGGATGATGTTGTTGTTGTGGTTGGGGCTGTGGCTGCAGTTATTGTTTGGGTGCAGCGGTGCTAGATGAGACCATGCACAAGTCCACAGTTTCATTTTGTGTCAGTGGTGGTGACACTAACAGGAAAGGAGCCGTCATGGTGGGATCGGTAAACAAACCAGGGCCCACATTCAACGGTGGGGAGGATGGTGTGTTTTCAACCATAGTCTTGATTGCAGGGACGACATTGGCGTTTGTGTTCGTCCCTTGTGGCTCAATGGTAGTGATGATAGAAATAACGTTGGCGGGTGTCGTTAACCCTTGGGGATCATGATAAGTGAGCTAGTCAACCGTCACAATATTCTCTTCATGGGGGAACATCATGAGATGAAATACAGTTGATGCAACTGCTCGCATTGCATACATGCAACTCCTTCTGAGGAGGAGGTTGTAGTACAATTGAGCATTGATGACTTCTATGTCAATCAACATTGTCTTCCCAGCTAACGTCATGGGGACATAGGGGAGGATTCCTTGGGATTTAGTGGGATGTCCATCATAAGCCCACAGAGTTATGGAGGATGGTTGCAGAATTGGTGATCCAAGTTTCTGCCAAACCAAGGTAGACATGACGCACGTGGATGCCCCCTCATCCACTATGCACCAATGCACAACCAAATTTTGGATGGACACTGGAATTTGGAAGGTGATGGTTGATGGCATGCACGGTTCCTCGTTCTCCATGTCAAAGGTGATCAACTTGGAGTCAGAGGGGTCTACTGCCCCTAGGGCGGCTAGTAAGGCTTTTCGTTGTGTTGGGCACATTTTAAGTACCTCAAGAGAAAACATGGTGGTTGGCGTTTGGGCCAAATAATCCACAATGTTATAACCGACTACAGCTCTAGCTGTGGAATTATTGGCAACTCTGTGTATGGGGGGGCATGTGAATGGGGGTAACTGAAGAGGTAGGTTGGCTGTTTTGGATGTTGATGCCGCTAATGTGTCAATGGGTTCAATGGTGGTTCTATACTGATTCTGTCTAGTTTGTAAGTTGAACTCTTCAGTCGTCATGGCTAGTAGGTGGTGAACACCAGTTTCAGCCATGGGAGGTGCCCTTGAAGCATTGGGATTGGCCTGGGGAGGGGGAGCAGTTGCCACCAATCCTTGGACTGGTAGTGGATTTTGGAGCACCACAGGAGGAGGTCCTTGTGGTGTCGGGTTTGGTTGGGCTTGGTTTGTGGTGTTGGCGGCCTCTTGGACATAATTTTGAATGGTCTACTTAGCACAAGGCATGAGGGGACAATCAAATGTGTAATTCCCATAAACATCACAGAGTGTGCATGGTTGGTTTGTGCGCAACGAAGCATTGTGTCTTGGTGCATTTTGGCGTGGGGGGTTTTGGACTGGCCGATTTGTCGTGGCATTATTGGGAGGGTTTGGTTGTTGATTTCCTCCCTATAGTTGGTTATTTCCTTGTTTGCGGGGCCAGTTATTTATAGCTTTCCCTTGCTGATTGTTGGGGGTAGGCTGGTTGGGATGGTTTTGTTGTGTGAACACTTGTTCCAACAGAGTGGGTGGAGTGGGGGCGGGGGCTTGAACTGTTTGCACTAGTGGTGCATAGCAGATTTGTGGGGGTGGCAGTGCCACAAATGTGGGCATTTTCCCCACATACTGCTGTGCTAGCCAAGCCATGGCCTAAGCCTGCTGCGGTGGTGCAGGTTGTGCGTAGGAAGTTGTTGCTCCGAACTAAGACATCATTCTTGTGTAGTCCAGAGCTTGGTTTTGGTAAGCAACTTTAGGAGTGTTGTATGGTTGTGGTGTAATGACAGGTGGTGTCGGTCGAGGCTATGGCTATTGGGAGACCGAACCTATGATGCCATCCACAGAGTGGGATGCCCCCGATGCGTCACAGTAGGAGGTACTTGGACAGGGAGTGTCTTGAATGACAATGTACAAGTATCCAGACTGAGCATAGATAAGGTCAAACTGTTGGGCCTTCAATATGGCCTCTTCTTTAGATTGGGGACGTTCGGATGCAATGTCCTTTTCTATGGGTATGAGCAAGGTCTTAAGGAACCAATCCAAGAAGATCCTGTCGTCAAGTTGGATTTTGCATAGACTACGATGTCACCGCTACTCATGGATATGGTCAGTTATATGAGTGGCAGTTCTTTGATGAAAGGATAGCAGGATCTCCACCCCCTAGTCATATCTGACGGGGAGTTGGAAATACTGTAGGAACATGAAGGCTAAGGAGTTAAAGTCCAGATACTTGGCTTGCAGCAGCTCAATGTACCATTTGGCTGCAGCACCTGTAAGGGTGCGTTGGAAAAGCCTCAGCCTGATGGAGTTGTCTACGATGTTCTTGGATGATCACCATAGATGGAATTTCATTATGTGGTTTTGGGGGCATTCCCCTACTTTGCCTTCAAACTTGGGGATGTCTGATGGCAGCTTAGTCGGCATGGGTGGCCAAAAAGCTTGGTGGTGGATGGGGTTAATCGTTAATCTAGCCAAATCAGGCAACTTAAGATGAACCATTAAGGGCATATTTGACCCCAAGTTGATGTGGGATGGGGCTGCGATGGGGGTGGGGTTTGCAGGTGCACAATGCATCTACATAGCTGGGGGTGCTTGTGGTGGCACCATTACAGATGGGCCAATGCCCCCAAGTGTTGTGGGTGGGATAATATGAGTGGCGAGGACATTGCCCCCATGTATGACAGTAGGGGCAATGTCAGTGGAAGGGCCACTGTCCTCGTGTGTTGCAAGTGGGCCACTTCCCTCGTGTGCTACAAGTGGGCCACTGCCCTCGTGTGCTACAAGTGGGCCAGCTTGGCTAGTCACTATAGGTGGTGGTAACTGACTAATGATAGTCTGCATGACTGTGTTGGGGCCACTGGTTAGGTTGTGAGTGAAAATTTGTGATGTGGACATGGGTCCACTTGCTAAGTTTAGGCCGAAAAATGGATCCAAGTTCGCACTAGCCATGGGGCTTGGTGGTGCGGTGTGGAGGTCTTGTTCAGATTGATATGGGTCTGAATCAGAATCAAAGGCTGTGTGGCCCTCTAATGGTGTGGGAGATCACTAAGAATGGCTTCAATGGTGCTGATTGAGTGTTCCAAATGGTGGTGGTTCACCTCTTATGTGCGAGGAAGAGCATGGAGGATCAATTGTGTTTGATTTTATGTATGAAACTGGTGCGAACGAGATTTGGACCCCGATTCCAGTGGCTTCCTATTGGATATAGGTGGTCACTCGACCACCAAGACTGCCAGAAGACAACGCTTGGCTTGTTCCTCATAGGTGTTTCTACTCAATCGGAAGGGGTCATTGCCCATTTCGCTTGGCAATTCCTCTTAGTGGCCAGCTACTTTGGGGTTCCTGTGCTACTCCTCACAACAAGTTTCTGGGCAGAGCCCAAGTACTTCCCACAATTGAAGCAGTCAGGGACTTATGTCCTCAAAGACTGCAGAGTTGTTTGTACTTAGTGTAAATTACTAAATTTTAAGGCTCACTCAGCATCATGAACTGAGTTGGGTTAATTAGTTGGTATGGTGTATTTGTGTTTTTGTTTTTCCAGTATTTGGTTGCTGCAAATGGTTTATGAATTCATCATGGTAGATTTCATGTCATTGTGGTTGTGTATGCAAGCATAAATAATCAGAAATTGTTAACAACTACAGTGATTAACCCTGAATGTTTGCTGGCCTAACTAGATGTCTACCTCACATAGATATTCCTCTTCAACCAAGAGAAGGTGTTGGGCTCTCAACACAATGGGACTAAGCCCATCCGTATATCCTTAGGTCACCTCCTGGATGCTAGGTTGGTCAACAGGGAGGATGCTTAGCGTCGTGAGAAGCCCTCCTTCTCTACCCCCTCTACCTTCCAGGCCACCCGGTTTTAATGGTTTGGAACAATATAGTGGAGTTCCTAGATGTATACAAGCTTTCCCTTTGTCGTATCCCAGAATACCTCGGAGGGTGATGACTGGGTAGAGGAGGAAGGGGAAGCAAGACAATATGTTTTTAAGTTGATTTTAGTTAGACTAGGTTCATTTTATTAAGACATTAATGTTTTCTTGGCATTTACACATTGTTCATGAAATAAATTGCTGAAAACAGAAATAGAAACTAAAATTGAACTAGTGTGCTGGACAGGTAGCTGAGCCACACTGACAGTCCCTATGAAAGCAAACAGTGAAGCCCAAAAATGGGTCGCGCACCTGTAAAAGTCCTATTTTTGCGAAGTGGATTCTGATCAAACCGTGAGGAATCACCTCAAACGTTTGAAAACCCACTTCAGAAACAGTCCCTTTTACTTCTAATAGCAAGCAGATTCACAAATGGCTCAACTTTTTGGGAAGAAAATGAGGTCGAACACAGGTGAATTTTCAGAAAATTGGTTCGTCCGTTTTTGCACAATTGAGTGATTTGCAAATCATAGAATGGCCAACAGTAATTGGTACTGTGGCCAAATGGGCTTGGATTGGCCTTAAGGAGGCTCAGCAATAACTAGAAATGTAAATAAACAAGAATCTAAGCTAGATTTAATAGAAAGCTAAACTAGGGAAAAAAACAGAACTAAAAACTAAAACTTTGAAAAATAAACCCAGGGATCCTGTGGGATCGACCTGGTATGGTCACTAGTTCTGTAGTAAGGATTTCTCCCTACTACAGGGGCAGGAATGAATCCCTTTTGTCTATAGCATAGAATGGTAGGTTCTTGCTAATGGGTAAATGCAGAAAATAAAACATAATGTAAATGACAATAAACTAAAACTAATTTAATAATAGAAAGAATAAAATGGAGCAATTGTGAACCCCTCTGCACACAAGAGGTTAGGGTTCCGCCTCCAATAACCTGCGAAACAAATCCTAAGCTACAATAACTTGTAAAACAATGTTAAGCAAAACCTGTAAATGAAATAGGGGTTAGAAATCAAAGCAAACTAAACAAATAAGAAATAAAACATGAAACATGGTTATACCTTCTCTAGTTGAAATGGGCCACCATGCCCTAGCTTGTGGAAGCACTCCTCTCTCTTGGATGGGGAGCAATGGCTCAATGGGAATGGAGGAGAGGGAGTTTGGGTGGCTTGAGAGGAAAATGTGTCTCAAGGCATCCACTTGGGCAGCATAACAGTATGCAAGGGAGGAGTGTTTTGAGAGTGACCCCCCACCCTCCTTTTATAGCTTTTCCAAGGGGTTTTAGGGTTTTAAGCCCTTTGTCAGGGATTTAGCCCATTTTCTAGGCCTTTAGCTTCTTCTGCCCTAACTTTAGCTCCTTTTAGGGTTTTAGCCCCTTTTTGAGGGCTTTAGCTCCTAGGAGGCTATTTTGGGCTCTTTTTTGGGGTTTTATCCCCTTTTCTTCATCCTTAGGCTATTTTGAGGGTGTGGGGGTTTAATGGAGGGTCAAATGGAGTGATATGAGGGTCATGAGATGGTGTCCTTGGGTGGTGTAGGACATAGAGAGCTATGTGAGGGATTTTTGGGTTAACAATAGCGACGCTTGTGTGTACAAGCCTCCTATGGGATTTCTATACTAGCGACGAAAAAATCGTCTCTAGTATAGCAAGCCTATTGGAGGCTTGTACACACAGGTGTTGCTATAGTGACGACCCTGTTATTTATTTTTTAATTATGTAATACCACTTCTAGGTCTACATGTAATACCCGATTTTGTTAAACCCCTTTGAACATATCATTTTTTATTCTTTAACATTTTACATTGTCATATATGCTTATGCATTATTATTATTATTATTATTTTCTGATAATTAATTGGACAAATCCTCAAACAAGACGGGGTCATGGTTCTATAGGACTAGGAAACTTAAATATATAAAAATCAGTCAGATATACTTAAATTTTGGAAACTTGTAAATAAATCAAAATATTCCAAAACTTAACTAAAAAGAAAGGTGGAAGCTCCAGCTCAATAGAAAAGATAAAGAATAATTACGTAAATAAAAATAAAATGAAACATAAAACATAAGTTTACAAAAAGGAGCTCATTCATTATTTGCTTTTAATTCCCAACTACCATCTCTTATTGGAGAAAGAACAAACAAGACCTAAGGCCTATGAAAACATGAAATTTATGATATCTGGGTATATCTAAGTTGCAAATAATGTTTTCTTCAAGTGCATGCCTTATTTTTTTACTATCTGTTTATTTAAGCATTGGAATTTGTGGTCAGCACTAAATGTGTTTAGACAAGAATTTATTATCTATATACTTGAAGGAGGAGTACTATTGGTATAGTGGATTCACAAAAAAGATAATTATCGATAAATTGAATAGAGGATAGCAAGGAAATTAAATCCTTGAATCTATTATCAAAGTACCAAGAGGTGCAAGGAATTTTTTTTATTTGGGTGTGTCTATCATCCCGAGATTGAGTATAAAATTATAAACCCTAAATTTCTAGTCCTAAACGATCCATGAATCATATTGGGGGTGATTGACAACATACTAAGAGAATAAGAGTCTCTAATAATCTATAGTTGGTTGGTTCGAGGCACTATCCAACACATTTAAGGGAAAAAAATACAATTAAGTATAATATTTATGTTTTAAGTCTATTTATTAAATGATGTGTATTAGTATTGTTATGGTCCAAGAGTGGGATGAATTGTTTTCATGGATTATTTGTTCTTAATACTTGAATAGTAATATGATAAGTGGTTATTCTAGTAATAAGTAGGGCCAGTCATTGTGCTTTTATGAATACTTGATTATGAATATTTTAACCCTATAAATATAAGTTTATTTTTTGCAAATTATATGTAAGCATTATTTTTCAATATGAATAAGGACAAATCGAACAATCAATTGAATCTACAAAAGAAGTTATGTTGCAATTCCAATTGACAATTACTAAAGATTTTTTGTTTTGGCATTTACACTTACTTCCCTTCACTACAGATTAGGCTGCCCTTAATGATCACTTTACAAATACACTAGGGCGCACTTTTTTCATGGATTAGGTTTGCACTTATTCTTCAACACTTTTTTCATTCTAATAAAATATTTCATCGAATGTTTTTTAAAAATTCCAAGTGCACACATTTTAAAAAATTAATAAAAAAATCATAGATAAGTGCAAACAATTATATTATTGTCCAATTAATGACCATTCATGTAGGTCAATGGAAATTCCAAGTACAATGATGTATGGAAGGTAACATTTTCTTGCAATGAAGTTATACATATTAATTTACATAAAACATAAACAATAACAATATTATAACTAATGAAAAGAATGATAGCAATGTACGAGAAATAAAGAAGTAATAGCAATACTAATAAATTTAATAACCAGATAACAAAGAACAATAATAAATCTAGTCTAGAATTGTTTGGATCAGTATTATACTTGGATACTTTTAAGTTCAGATCTTGTCATCAAAAGGACAAGTCACCAAAGGAACATATGACATACCTTGATAGAGAGTAGGTTAGAGTGTTGTAGGTTGAGGTTAGATACATACAGTAGAAAGCAAGATATCTTAGTCACCATGTGTAAATACCATAGTAGGATAGTAGCAATGATATTTAGCCTAAAATATGGCTAATCAACCTTAAAATATCACAACTCCCTCTAGCATAATTAACACCAAACAAGTCATGTATAGAAAGGTAAGGTCAAATTAGCCATGGCCTATCTAGGAGAGGTTACAATAGTCCACTTTAAGGATTAGGGAGGTCATCAAAGTCCATGTCCCATCTAGGAGAGATCATACATATTCACAATCCATTAGGATACACCTTAAACAATCACAAATAAGGCTTATCATCCCCATAGGGATGATGCCAAAGTTAATAAGTCCAAGAGTAGCCCACAAAACTGAACGTGACCTATATTTTCAGCAGAAAAATGGTCTTGGATCAACCTAATATAGTTGCTGGTCGGCTTCATAAAGTCATGGCCCAGCATGGAAACAGGAGAGATACCACACATTACATAGGTCAAATGCATTAGGTCACAACTAAACAAGAGAGACACAACACAGTCCATAGGTCATATGCATAAGGTCACAACTCAGTACAACTCGTGATTCGACAAATAAGGGAGCACAAAGGAACCCTTAAACTCAGATATTGTAACCCAAGGGTGAAGCAGTGAAAACCTATCAACATACTCCTTGACGCCAAATAGAAAGATCTGAGATGAGATGTATCTTCTTTGATGGATCCATAATGAAGGGTAAGACTTGTTTTTATAACTTGAAAGAACTTCTAAGGGGTATTTCTTCAAACCCAAATTTTAGGATGGTTACCAATAAAATAAAAATAGGTTGACTTATTATAGTCTATGAAAGGTCAAAATGGTCACATAAATAACAACAATAAAAACAATAAGGTTAGGTCAACATATCAAAGAGGTCATGGTACCACAAACAATAAAGGTGATATTACCAAAAGTACCATAAGTCAACTAAGGGTCACAACAAGGTGGTAAGGAAACCCCCATAGCCACAATACCAAGGTGTACCATAAAGATAGGGAGCCAACCCCTTTTACCTACAGGACCAACAGGACCAACCAAGGAATTTAATCTTTTCTCTCTCAAGGTATATCATCATGTGTGTTCCATATATCTTTATCATCACTAGATAAGGAGGAGATCCAAAATGGATAATGTGCCACCAGAAAAAAGGATACTATAAAATACTATATAAATATATGGAGAGAAAAGAGAATAAGTAAAGAGGATATGAATGGTGACATAAAACCATGCAAGTGAAAACACGATACTCCCACTATCTGTAGTAAATACCCATGAGCACAACAATATACTTTTGGCGGAATTCATAATAAAGTAGGATTCTATAATCATATCTCAACATCTTGATAACACAAAATTATAATGCATAACAATGAAACTCAAATAAACCCATCTAAATAACGCCTTTGATTAATTGAAAAAAAAAATAATTAAAAGATAAATAGTCTAACAAAAGAATATGCCATTTTCATTCACATGTTAAGATATAATTTCAATCAAATTCAACATTAAACATATTGATATTAAATGATAGATGGTTTATGTTATCAAATGACACAAAAACATAATTGAAAGCATCTCAACTCAAACAAATGCTCATCATTAGAAATGTGAAGTGAAAGTAACCTCTATGAGTTTCAGTTTTGAAGGAACATAAAACTCAGAAAATGGATCTTATATGTATTGTACATAGCTAAATAAGCTCTATGAGTTTCACGAGATGAAATTTTAAAATTCACTTTACAACCTAACATTAAAATGGTATGGAAGGTGTTTATACTATGTAGTACAACTAGCCAATAATAAGGATTCACTTATACACCTAGACAAGATTTTCTTCTTCAAGACTGTTCAGCAGTGCCTTGTGCTCATAAATCTCAACTTTTGGAGAAATCCTAAGTTTAATAGGATTTTCATCCCATAACTTTGTTTGGTTCAAACTGATGTTTAACAACAAGTATAAAACCAAACATTGTTGAAAAAAAATATTTTTCTCCTTGGAATATGGCTATATAATCCACATTTGAAAGGTGAGCACTCAAGGAAAGGAAAACAAAGTACAACTATAGTACATTATTCAAAGTCCTATATGTGACAAGGTCTATTTCAAACCTGTAGAAGTAAGATTACCATCACATCAAAGAATCATTTTCCAAGATCATTCTATGATGTTAAAGGCCTCAGGAGAGCTAATATGAGACTTTTTATGACATGATTCCTTGTCTCTTTGGGTTACCATTCAATATACATTCCAGTGGCATATTTGAGGGAAGAATTCATGTTGTTTTATGATAAAATCCTATTTGTTGAAGCTTGTTAAATTTCCTTGGTTGATATTTCTTACGGTGGAATGAAAATTGCTTGGAGGAGTTTAAAATGTCCTCATGCTGAAATAAAATCCTTTTTAATAGCTACAAACAAAATTGCATCTACATATATTTTTGCAAAGGTTGCTCAAGAATGTTGTCTATATCATCTAAACATATCCATAGTTGGCAAGGTTTTTTTATTATTGTTCTATTCATCTTATCACCAATTGACAACTCAAACACCCTAATCTGGAATTCTAGTATTCATTTTTCTTACCCCCATTTTGGTATGGGTGTACCTTACAATGGTATGGTTATTTAGAGTAGTTTTGGGCTTTTTTGCAGCCTTACAAGAGAAGTTATGGGGACCAAATTTAGTGAAGGAATCCCAACAACATAATGTGCTAGTGTTGGGAATCATGAAAGAGGTATGACCTAATCATAAAAGGAGACTTGTAGCAGCAACATTCTACTAGAAGGTAAGAAAACATTCATGGAAACATCCCCAAGACATGGTAATTAAATCCAATAGTAAGGATAATTTGCGCCAAATTTAGTGGCATAGCCGTAGAAGCATATATAAGATTATAATATGTTTCATAAAACATGCTCACAACATTTCGTTCCAACATGAAGATATATGGAAGGTGTCCAATTTTTTCCTCATTTATGTCTACATTTTTTATGTACCTCATCTCTAAGAAGTTTTGGACCCTATAACATCAATATCAGCACATTTAGCAATGGTAAATGGACATCATTAGGAAACTAGTCGATTCCAATAGCCTCAAAGCTTTTTTCTAGGCAGAAATGATGGTTGTTCTGACATCCTAATCAACAATTGACATCAACATTATGATATCTAGGTTCTTTTTTCCATAGAAAAAAGCTGTAAATAGAACTAAAAAGTAGATCCGAGCAGTTGGTGGAGGTAGGTTAGTGATAAAAAGGGGCTTAAATCAACATGAAATTCAATTATGAGTAGTCGTTTGAGCACAAACAACCCTACAATCAAGTTTGGGCATAAATAAACCTCAAACAGCTTGAAAGTAGTGATAATAATTTCTTAGCAAATCGGAACCCACATTGGATGCTTCCCTAAAACCTTCACATTCATTTTAACTTACATTTAGTTGTTGAATATTTTGGAGAAAAGGTATT
>LPNX010553740.1:178047-213972 GCA_001517045.1 Pseudotsuga menziesii
AGTGCATCACACTTAAGAGAGCAAGTGATGTGTTATGCAAGTGATAAATAGAGAGACTCTCACTCTCTATTTATATTCTTCCGTTCACTTGAAGTTCACTTAATCACGTAGGCTCAACCAACAATTACTTACTCGAGCCTACACCTTAATTAGTGTATAATAACTCAAGTGCCCCGAAACTGTGGGGACTTACCTAATGACTTGATATGAATTGTTTACATTATTAATATTCCTGATAGGAACATCGGGGTATGATCACATGACTCAAATACATAATAGGAACATCCCGGAATAAACATCGGGTTACAATACATAAGATACATAGAAGAATACATTCCGAAGTTACATATACATCAACAAGACTCACTCACTGAATATGAATTGTCTCCTTAGGTATTCGAATTCTTCATGGATTTAAGACATTGCTCAGGATTGGAATTGTAACCCATTATTTTTTATTAAATATACAGAGAGGAAACCATTTCTGGTTCCGATTATTTCCAATTCATAAGTATTTGTTAATTATTCTTTGATGATTTTGATTCCTAGTTCCTATATCATGTGCAAGAATTAATATGGTATCAGAGCATACAGCGGGACGAAGAACAATCTCTCAAAAACAAGATTTTTTACAGATTTCTCCATGAGAAGTGAGCAATAGCTCAAAAATCCAGCACTGCACCAGAAGCCAAGGCTTACCACTCAATATCCCAAGTAAAGAACTTGTTGATCAAGCTTGCTTGATTGACTATGCTGGGTGTGATGAAATCCTAGAATGTCCAGGCTGTCCAACCTTACGGTGCCCTTTTGTTTTGATTTGCAGGTTTTAATAGGTACAACTTCGAATGGACTCATCAATCCCTCTTCTCACCCCATTCACAAGCTATTTGTAATGGAAGTTGAAGATGATTGCATCTCTCAAGAGACAAGGTCTCTATGAGTTGTCTATTGGAATTGGAAAAGAGTCTTATGAGAATGAGAATGACTGGCTAAATGATGGTGATAGAGCTTTTGAAGCAATATGTTTGGCCCTTTCTCCTAGCTTGTACTACCTTATTGATTCTGCTGAATACCCAAAGAATTTATGGCCAATATTGGACAGAATCTTTGGCAAGAACAATGAGGATCATAATAGTAATTTGAAGATCACAGCCATCACCACAAGAGTTCTTCACTTAAAATTCTCATCCTCTACTCTCTCTGATGAAGTTGTTCAAGATGAATATGAAGCAGAATCTTCTACACAGTCAATTCGAATTGAAGAAAGTCTCAATGAAGTGATTCCTTCTCCTAATGCTCCGGAAGTTCATGAGATATTTGATATCTCATATTATCATATTTCTGAAATAGAAGAAGACATTTGAATCTCTGATATTGAATAAAAATACTGCTGCACTTCCATGCAAACATTCACCGGTGATTTTCCTATGAATTCTGTGTAAAATTTACCAGTAATTGCTTTCGAAAGTGAAGAGAAATTAGATTTTTCTTCCACTAACGTTGCTACTGGTGTGCAAATATGTAAAAAATTGGATATTTTGGAAGAAATATCAGATTATAAGAGTGACACATTCTCTCCCCATGATCTAGATCTTCCAGCAAATTCCTGCAGGATTGCATGCACCAAAATTCAGAATTTTGAAGAAGAAGAAAAATGTGCATCTACCGTCTCGGTTGACCATAATTTTGGATCTGATATGAACCTTATTGGATATGATATGATATTATTTGGATCTGATCTGATATTTCTTGGTTCAAAAATTCAGGTTCATAAACCTTCAGTACTGCTTGTAGCTGTTCTCATCAACGGTGTGAAGAAACAAGTACCGCAAGTCTCCTACAAAACTGCTGCTGGGGATTTGATTTCATTTCATAGTTTTGGATCTATTGTGAACTTATTTAGATATTATTTACATTCTGATATGATATTATTTTGTTCATATTTTAAAATCCAAAATCTTTCAATCATGCTTGTAGCTGCTCTCACCAATTTCGGTGTGAAAAATCAAGTACCGCAGTTCTTCTTCAATTTTGCTGATGGGGATTTGGTGTTAGTTTCCTCCTATGAGGTTGCTGATATTTTATTTTTTGAATCATTAGATATTTATGAAGCTATATCATATTATGGAGCTCAATCATTCTCTCTCCAGAGTCCCAGGGATTCTCTACCTTTGGTCACAAGCTCATCTCCTCACAGAAGTAGTAAAGAGGAAGACATTATGCATCCGCTTGGACACTTGCTCCTAAGATTTGGGGCTGATTTCACCACTCATGGTTTGTTTTTGAAGGCTGCAATATATCAGTTTCTTTAGTGTTCCACACATGGTTCAAATCCTCAAGAACCTTTGCTCTCTCTTCAGATGATTTCAGTTGCTCTACATGGGTCGAGTTTTCACTGTGCAACTGTTTATGTTTCTGATTCAGTTGAGTGCATTGTTTTTCTTCCAAAGTGGAAGATTCCTCCAGACATATTCATTTAGTTTTGATTCATAGTTTCACATGCACAGTCTCAGGATTCTGCTGCATAGGAGAACAAATTCTCGATTTACTGCTTAGTTTGAGGGGGGGTATTTTTCCCATGAGGTTTTCCCCATTTCCTTGGTTATATTAAGTAGTTACTTCATTGTACAGGGTGACCTATGGCCTTAGTTTCCAGGTCCCTATAATTTTATGCATCTATGTTTTCTAACTCTTCCTGAGTATAGCTTAAGGGGGGGTGTTGGAGACATCTACCATCATACACACTCTTTCGGTCAAATTGGCCTAGTTAAACCACTATCCTAAGTTTAATTGACATCAGTGGAGCATTAATTTCCATCATCTAGTCATACCCATGCCTTCCTACAGTCAAGGAGGCTAACTTAGCCTTCTCCTACAGTCAAGGAGGCTAACTGGAGTGCTCCGGGGGTGATCTGAGTGATATTAATGCACCTAATTGCTAACTGGTGGTTACAATCAGTTCAACCAGTCAGTTAGGGGGGATCCTCTCATTAAATATATTATTTAATGATTATTTATTATTATTTAATGAACTGGAGTCAACAAGGCGCCTCCACCAACTCCTGATGGTCAGCTCAGCTTCATTTAATCTCATCGGAGTTCATTGGAGTCATGGATCACTAGCACTTGATGATTGGATTGCTATGACATGTGTTTGATCTCCTTCAGTTGAGATTCAGTCATTTATTGCACTCTGACTTTAGTTAGGGTTTGGTGAGTCAATTAGGGTTTTTGTCAAGTGGTTAACTGAGTGAGATTGAATGGTTGAGAGTCAGTTAAGCTAGACTCACTCACTGAATTCAAATTGTCTCCTTAGGTATTCGAATTCTTCATGGATTTAAGCCATTGCTCAGCATTGCAATTGTAACCCATTATTGTTTATTAAATATATAGAGAGGAAACCATTTCTAGTTCCGATTATTTCCAATTCATGAGTATTTGTTAATTATTCTTTGATGATTTTGATTCCTAGTTCCTAGATCATGTGCAAGAATTAATAAACTACATATTGAAATTAACACATAACACATAATTAGTGTGGCCCTTCAACGTTTTGATACAATCACCTATGCAAACGTCCCATATGCACAGGTTTTTGTCATCAGAGGCAAAGAAAATGTAATGGGAATCTAATGACCATGCCATGTCAGAGACGCCCTCCATGTGACCTTGGAGCTCCTTCACACTTTCGTCACCTGCAGACCATATTCTCATGGTTTTCTCGGCAGAGGCACTCCCCAAAACTTCTACTTCTGCTAAATCAATTCTAGTACATCGGCTACATAATAGTGGACCAGAGGGAATTTTACCCTATTATTTGGTAGGTTCTCCTACTTCTTCTCATGCTTGTGCAATGGAAACCCCCTTTGAAATCATTTCACTAATTCATAGTTTAGATTTGGGTCTTACTCATGCGCCTATGCATGCTCCTGCTTGTGCAATGGAAACCCCCTATGATGTCATTTAACACCCTTTCATAATTTTTAGTTGGGTCGATTCAATGTTTTTCATGAGATCATTTCATAGTTGGGATTCGCAAGTTTTATTCAATAACACAGGGTTTGGGTTGTAATATATATACACAATATAATTTGTTTATATATATTACATTGTAATATATATTATATATATTACAATGTAATATATATATATAAACAATGTAATAAAAAATAATAATTTTTTTTAATTTTTTTTAATTTGTTTAAATTTTTAATTTTTATTATCATGTGAACCATAGTGCTTTTGGGGGTTATTAGGACATGGACCATAGGGGTTTGCTTATTTTTTTCTCTCACAAGTTTTTTTCATGAGACGAAGAACAAATAATGGGCATGAGAATGTATAATATGCATTTCTAATGGAATTGAAATAAATTGGAACCGTAACAAACTTTTGACTTCAATGTTTAAGAATGTTGAGGAAGAGAAAAAGTTAATGAAGGAACAAATTGAATCATACCTCCATGGTCGTAATCGACATAAGTAAGAGTGTTATGGGATTTAGAGATAACAAACCAAGAGTTAAAAACCTCCAATGTCACAAAATCTACATTCCATCTTTGTGGAAGGTAGTTGTGAGAAAATATGTCAAATTTGATGGAGATTCATGATCCTCCAATTCCCAATAACCTCTTAGTGTCACTAGGGAGGTAGAAGGATCCTTCTTCCCAAAAGGATGATCCACAAATTTCAAGAGCCTTATTCTAACTATGCATTAAAGAAAGTGTACAGTCACCTAAGTGGTAAGAGGAGGACACACATTGATTAAAAGGTTAATCATAATAATTGTATACCAGTCATATCAAACTTTCAAGACAATAAGCGCTGGAACCTTCCCCGTGTTCTTAATTATACACCAAGGCCCATGTTGTATAAACTTTTGGGATCACTAAGAAAACAGGCAAGTATACCAATGTTCACCTAATCACTTAAGTGATAAAGAAACATTTCTGCATTAACCATGGATATACAACATGCAAAAAGAGACGACAAGGGGTACAACCCTTTTATCTATTGTTGTAAGGGTTTTTCATAATTGAGCAAGCAAGAATAACCAAAAAATGACTTGGAGGAGCATTGTTAATTACCAAAACATTAGAGATATCAATGCATGCCATGTTCTACTAGGAATACCTTGGCAATTTGATAGGAAAGTTGTGCATGATGGGAGTAGAATCCACGGAGTGCAGAGGAATCTCTTATCCTAGATAATCTCTACACTAGTTTGAACCCTTGTCGAAGGAACCCCACTGGAGTTATCAAGTCTTGTATTGGAAATTCTAGATTGTAACTCAGTGGGATTCTTAATATTTGAATCCCCGCAAAGATCTGTAACTCCCAATGAAACTCTAACAACCTTTGTAAAGAGTGTATATCTACAATAGATCCTAGAGTGGGTAGATACAAAAAATGGATTACATGTGTTAATGCACATATAAACAAAGATATTACACGATGAAAATAGTTCATATGATATCTCTCCATATTAATTATGTCATGGTTCTCATCTATCACTAGTACATGTGAACAGTTTTTCTATGGCAAATCATCACTAGGATGAACATGATGATGATGATTGCTATTATTATAATGAGTATGCACATGATGATCATGATGATGAAGATGATAACATTGATGATGATGATGATGATGATAATGATGATAACATTGATGACAATCATGATTATAAAATTGATGATGATGAGGTTGGGGATGAGGATGAATTTGATTAGGATGTCAATGATGGCGATGATGACGATAATGATACCATTGATGATCTTAAAGATGAATATGATGATTATTATTATGTTAACGTTGGTGACGATGATGATTATAACATTGACGATCATGAGGATGAGGATGAGGTTAATTAGGATGTCGATGATGACGATGATGATGATGATAATGAAGATTACAATAATACACAAAGAATGGATGAACAAAATATGAGGAGCAAGAATACAAAGGAAATGTTTGAGTATAAAGAAGATGATTCTAGGATCACTTGGATGCTACAAAATTTTCTTTACAATTTTTGTTTCTTCTTTTCATTTCAATATAGTGTTTTTTTTCTCCTCAAAGAAGAAATTTATCCCTTTCACAAAATACAGAGGCATCAACATACTCAAGTAAAACCAACATACTTTTTCACACATAAGGGGTGATCAGGATTTTAAAAATAGTGTGTGTGCAATCTATGCATGCAATTTGCATGCTTTTATCCATAATACTTAAACAATGTTTTCCTACACATCAATTTAGTTTCATTGACAAATTATCAAAAACATAAAGGAAAGAAGAAAAAAAAGGGTAACAAAAAGGAAAACAAAGGAATAATATAAAGTAGACATGACAAATTCATGTATTAGGATGTGCATTCATAGTTATTTATGAAATACCTAAAGTCATCCTTGAAGCTTCTCCCTCTTAGGAGGTGGGGCATTATCAGAATTGGTTGCCTTAGATATGCAAGATATCATGGATTGTTCAAACTCTGATGTGTTTGGTAATTGAATGTATATCAAAGAATCATGTGGATCAATGACTACATTCTTCTACATTGGTAGGGTCAGTGAATTTTTGTTTCTTGTTATGGACATGGTATTCTTCATGGGTTGTGTAGGAAGGTCAATTCCAACCAATGAATCACATGGATTAACAACTATATTATTCTCCTACATTTGTAGGGTCATTTACTTTTGTTTCTTTTCATGTCCATGGTATTCTTCATGGTAAATGGATGAAGGTAAAGCCCCATCAATACGATGATGATGATGATTAATACGATGATGATGATGATGATGATGATGATGATGAATATGGTGATGATGATGATGATGATGATGATGAAGATGACAATGATCATGACAATGATGATGATGATTATGATTATGACAGTGACATGCTCTTTGTCTCTTGAAATCCAATGACTGTTACTATGATGACATTTTATTTTTTGGCCCTCGATAATCGTCGTTATAGAGACACACTATGTGATTTATTCGTTATTCCAATGAAATATTCTAATCACTAGCTGCATAACGACACATTCAAAAATTAACCACAAAAATTTCGATTTTAACTTATTCGTGGCAGTATTTCGTGGAACTTTTGAGCCATATGATGAAGTTGATGATGATGATGATGATGATGACAATGATGAATATGATGAAGGAAACAAATATGATGATGAGGATGAGGATGATGATGGATATGATGGTGATGATGATGATGATGATGATATCCATGATGAGGAGGAGGATGAAGATGATAATGATTATGATGAGGATGATCAGGATTAATATGTCAATGATGAGGATGAGGATGATGGTGATGATGATGGTGGTGACGATGACGGTGACGATGGTGATGATGAAAGTGATGGTGACGATGATGACATTGAAGGGAATTGTTAAACATCCATGTGTTGTTGATACAAACAGAAACACAAAGTGGTGTAAACAACAACATACAAAGTTAATATCATAAAGTTCCTTTTTCATGGTCATAAGAATATTAAGTTTATTATAGTGTGATCTAACACAATAGCACATACTGCATCGCATCATAAAGGAATCAACCTCACCACACACATAAGAACATAGTTTAGCTAGTATAGGTTTAAATGAGGCACTTTTTTGTCCTCAACCCATTATAAGAAACTCTTGTGAACATTCTGTTATGGGTATGAGCTTTCATAAGGTATGTATGTTCCCAATTTTATTTTCAATTGATTTGCATCAAATGCTCATAATATGCATTTGCATACACATGTTAGTATTTATCCAACAATACCCACTAGATTTAATCATATTCACTTTCAATTATGCTACTATTTATAAACAATTCACAGTTATTTATGCCACATTATGTTATCAACTCACTTTATTCAATATATGGTAGATTAGTAATATCAAAGTAAACATAGTTCTTTACAAAAATTGTTATGGAACACAAAGACATCATTTATGTAAAATATTAATTACTCCTTGAGCATAGATAACTATGCAAAGCAACTACATATATAAGAAAACTATCACAGCATAATAAAATATATGCAATCACTCAAATAAAAAATGACAAATTAAAACAGTGATAAAAATGGTACCATAGATCGTAGATAAAGTAAGCATATCACATCATTATAGAATATTTGCATATCACTCAAATAAAAAATCGAAGCAAAACATTAAAAAACATGTTATCATAGATCATCATATACAGTAAGCATATCCCATCATTATAGAACATGTGTATCACATACCAATTCATGTCTAGAAATACATATGCTTCCCAAAGGGCAGACACATACACCTGACAACACATATATTAGAAATGCTAATACTAATTTGAGCAAAACTAGTGGTCATGAAAAAATCATGTAGTTGGAATTGAGGTGAGAATGAATAATTAGATTGAGTAACAATGGAGGTATCCCCCATGATGCAAGAATCTACTCCACTAAGGGAAGATATTCAAAAGTTAGAGTGGGTAGGATTGATTGAAATAGAACATGATAAGGTGGAGGTAATAAGGATGGGATTTAAGCTCCAAATGTTTTATGCATGGGTGAACTATCTTAAATTATATATTGTGCAATTCATTTTCCAGTTATTATAAGAATAAATTTGATCATCATTTTCCAGTTGTGGGAGAATATGTCTCAAATATATTGTCAAGTGAGAGCTTTGGTGGTTTTAGTAGTGATCCATCTACCCTTTGAAAGATGGATGTAATCCCTAGGTCCACATTTTTCTCTTATCCTTTTGACCCAAGTGGTCATCTTCATCATAAGTTAAGTGAGTGTTCTAATCTAATATGTCATTATGCATTTTCCCCTTCATCATTCCTACCAAGCCTTAGAACATGGAACATGTAGAGAAGATTCAAGATTCGTGAATCTCTTTATTTTGTGATTAAATGATGTGTTCCTAGTTGCATGAGGTTTAGTACCCCTTATCTACACTTAGGATGGTTTTCTATAATGTACCTTTATCTACACTTAGGATGATTTTCTATATGGTTTTGCATGAGGTTTAGTACCCCTTATATACACTTAGGATGGTTTAGTACCCCTTATGTACACTTTAGGATGGAACTTCCTTCACTATAGCGACGTTATGGACCTTTCATCCCTACAATGACAAAAGATCCATAATGTCACTAGAGCAACGATCGTCGAGGGAATTTTCAATTTTTTCCAAAAACTTAAACTGTTTTTCCATGAAAACAATGATTTAACTTTTTCGTGGGGCTTTTGAGCCATATGTAGTAGTGTTTTACAGTTTGTAATTCTAATTTTAAATCTTTCACTATTTTCAGTAGCTCTGAGGGTTGATTATTTAATTCCACATAAATGTTATTTGGGTTATTGTGATGGGATCCATCTTTAGTAGATGCATCAACTCCTTCCATTTCCTACAAAATACAATTTTATATTTTTGTATAGAAATAGTTTTAAAATATGATTTGTATATTTTGTTTCTTGTTTGAATGCAAGAGAGCCAATCATGCCTAGTGTTTGGAACTCACTCTGATACAACATGTAACATCTCCAAATTTTGTGAATAAAAAAATAATTAAGTATATGTCTATCTGTAATTACATAGGATAAAATAAATCCATATGATGTTCAAATTTGCGCTTAACATAAAGGACACAGTTACGGAAAACAATAAAATGTGACTTAGGTCTAACTGCAAAATATAAAGGATAAATTAAACTCATACAACCTTTAATATATGTTTATCCTTTTATCCATTAACATAACGACTCTTTGAGACAACATTATGATGCAACTTATTGTTATGATGACACTACTTTTCTTGTCATCAACTTTATGAAAGAATGTCACGTTAATTTTATATTGGTTAAAGTTATTGTGCTTGTTGGTAATGTTCTTCTTTCACTACCACAAAACCCTATGATTAGTGTCTATTTTAGCTTCCTTTTTAGCATCCACTATTACTTTTAGTGTATTTTTCATCATTTTTTGGACAAAGTGGACGCTTTTCCACGATATGGCGCTTTTAATGGAGTCATTTGCGTCTCTTTTTAAAAGTTGGCATTATTTTGGACACTAATTAGCATCCCAATTAGCGTCCCAATTATAGTCCTTATTAGCATCCCCATTGGCATACCAATTATCATCCCAATAAGCTTCCCAATTAGCATCACAATTAGCGTCCCTTTTTAAAATTTGGCACTATTTTGGATGCTAATTAGCATCCCAATTAGTGTCTCAATTAGTGTCCCAATTAGCATCCCCATTAGAATCCCAAATACCGTTCCATTTAGCATCCCAATTAGCATCCCTTTTTAAAATTTGGTGCTATTTTGGATGCTAATTAGCATCTCAATTAACGTCCCAATTGGCTTTCCAATTAACATCCTAATTAGCGTCCCAATTAGCATCCCAATTAGCATCCTAATTAGCATCCCAATTAGTGTCCCTTTTTAAAAGTTGGTTCTATTTTGGAGGATAATTAGCATCCCAATTAATGTCCCAATTAGCGTCCCAATTAGTATCACAATTATCATCCCAATTAGCATCCACAAAAGCATCTCATATAACGCCAAGAATGGCCTCCAAAAAAACGTCTTGAATAGCATAGCACCATATATTAATCAAGCGTTAGCGACAAGAATTGTGCCATGAAATTCTGTAGGAAAAAACATTCAACATATTTCCAAGTATATATCCAAGAATTTCACCTAGAAAACATCCAACATAGCGCGAGGTATAGATCTAGGTATAGCGCTTGGAATAATGCCATAAATTTCGAAAGGAACCGCACTAGGAGTTGTACTAGGTTTAGAGCTAGGAATTGTGTTCGGAAAATGTTGAACATAATGTCAGATATATCAATGTCAATGTCAATGATCATGATTCATGTGATAGTACTTTTGGATCTTGATTTATCATAGTGGCACCTAAATGATCGTAATCATGGCACTTTTGGACATTGATTAATCCTAATGAGGGGTAAATTACCTTAATGTCACCTAAATTTCTCTAATGGCATTTGTGTGTCCCAAACAACATTTGATTGACCCTAATGGCATATGATTGGCCCTAACAACATGATTATGATGCATTACGATAATTATGATGGAGCTTATGGATATGGTTTGATAAAGACTATATCATCCATTCTTCTGAGGTAGTATAATGATGTTGATGTATTTGTAACTTCAGAATGTATTCATCTATGTATCTTATGTATTGTAACCTGATGTTTATTTCGAGATGTATCTATTATATATTTGAGTCACGTTGTCATGCCCCGATGTTCCGATCGGGAGGATCAATAATGTAAACAAGTCATATCAATTCATAGTGGGTAACTCTCTGATTGTGTAAGAGTTAAATTCCTCGCAGTTTCGGGGCACTAGGGTTATTAGACACTCCTAGAGATGTCGGCTCTAGTAAGTAATTGTTAAGTGAGGCTGACATGATTGAGTACACTTCAAGTGAATGAAATAATATAAATAGAGAGTGAGCCTCTCTATTTATGAAACACATCACTCACTCACTCAAGTGTAGCGCATAAGTGAGGAAGGAGAATACACTGGGGCTAGTCAAGAAGAAGATTACTGCTGTTGGGAGATCACTTACTGTTTTGGGGATTTTACTATTTTGGTGCTGATTCTATCTCTAAGGAAGTTGCGAGGTTTTCTCCTCTATGGTTTCCCCAAGGAAAACTCTTTGTGTCTCTTGTCTCTTGTGATGTGCTTATGTTTTATTGCTGTGCTTGTTATTCTCTCAGTGAAAAGATCCTAAGATCATAATGCTAGCTTATATGATGAAAAACTAACATGATATCAAAGCTAACCTGAGAAGAAGACACTGTGCAGCTGCAAAAACTAGGGCTTCGTAGTTTGTGGATCTTCCTCCATAGATTTTCAGCAAAATTAAGGTGGAACAACTCTCCTCCTTAAGGCGCATCTTTTTGTCGAAGCAGAATCCAATTATGAGGTTTTTCAATTTTGGACCTGTCACTACTGTCGGAAATCATGGATTTTTATAGAAGAGGAATTTTTCAGTGAGCCCGGGCCTGGATTGATATCCTCCTCAAAATCGAATTTAGGGACAAATTTCAAGGCATTCGAGTGGACAAAACTCTGGAAAAGCAAAACCCTAATTTGCTCCTGAACTAGCTCTGTAGGATTTTAGCTCAAGTTTCAGATCCGACATCTTGAACCTGGTAAGATCTAAAATCTTTTGTATTTCCATTTGAGGTTCTCAGTTAAGATGTCTCATCATACCAAGCTTGATGAAAAGCTTGAGGGAGTTGATAACTTCCGATCCTGGAAGTATAGGATCTCCCTTGTCCTAGAAGAGAATGAATTAGAATCCTACATTCATGAGGAGGTTCTAGTTCCAGAGGGATATGAGGCAAAGGCCTTACATAAGAAGATGATGGTTATGGCAAAGAGGATCATTGTTGATTCTATTAAGGATCACCTTATCCCATAGGTGTCCTCTCTCAAGACACCTAAAGCTATGTTTGATGCCCTAACCAAATTGTTTGAAGGGAAGAACATCAATCGGAAGATGACCCTGAGGAACCAACTGAAGAATGTGAAGATTCAGAATGTAGAAACTATCCAATATTAATTCACAAGGGTTTCTCAGATCAAGGAACAATTAGAAGTTGTTGATGAAGAAGTGGAAAATGCAGAGATTGTGATGACTACTTTGAATGGCCTTCCTAGGTCATGGGATGCTTTCATCCAAGGAATCTGTGCTAGAAAGAAATTAGTCAAATTCAGCAGACTATGGGAAGAGTGCTCGGTAGTGAAGATCAATCCCTCACAGTTCACTCCAATAAGGGAAGAAGAAAACCTCATTACTCCAAAGGTAAGAGCTCTCATTCTAACAATAGAAAGGATCTATCTAGATTTAGATGTTATACATGTGATGAAAAAGGACACTTTGATAAAGATTGTCCTAAGAGCAAGAACCACTCTCATAAGAAGAAGGAAAACAAAAGAAGACATCATGCTCATGCTACAGAGGATGATGAACCATCCAAGAAGAGATCCAGATATGAAAGTGAAGATTCTTCAAGAGAGGATGAATATGTTCTAATCTCCACCCTCACAGGTAACATTACTCATGGTAGTGATGATTGGCTTATAGATAGTGGGGATTCCAAACATATGAAGGGATTCAAGGAATACTTTGTAATACTGTCAAAACATGAATCACCTCACAAGGTGAAGCTAGGAGATGACTACCAATATCCAATAAAAGGTAGTGGGGAATATTCATATAAGCTAGACTCTGGTAAGTCTCTAACAATGAAAGAAGTATTATTTGTGCCAGGACTCAAGAAGAACCTTCTATCCATTTCAGCATTGGATGCAAAAGGAATGTGGGTTGCATTCATAGATGGTCAAGTCATTATGTGGCCCAAAGGAAATACTATCGATGATGCGGTAGTGATTGGAGAACAATAAGGAGGTTTGTACAAATTGAAGGGTCATCCAGAACAAGCCTTGATCCATGACATAGTAGAGCCAAATGAGCTTTGGCATAGAAGGCTTGCACATGTGCATTACAGAGCACTACCTGTTGCAAGCAAAGTTGTTGAAGGTCTTTCAGAATTTCAAGCCAAACATCATGGTGTCTGCAAAGGATGTGCGAAAGGAAAGAATACAAAGAAGACATTTCCCAGCAGTGAAAGCAAAGCCAAAAGCATTCTAGAAATCATCCACTCCGATGTACATGGTCCTATGTCATCAAACTCACTAAGCAGGTATGCATACTATGTCTCTTTTATTGATGATTTTTCTAGAAAGACATGGGTTTACTTTATGAAGAACAAAGATGAAGTATATAGCAAATTTAAAGAATTCAAAGCCTTGATCGAAAACCATACTGAAAAGAAGATCAAGACCATTCGATCAGATAATGGTGGAGAATTCACTTCAAATGAATTCAAAGAGCTATGCAAAGAATCAGGGATTAAGAGGGAGTTGTCCACTCCTTATAATCCACAACAGAATGGGGTTGCGGAATGGAGGAATAGAACTATCAAGGAAGCTGCAAGAGCTATGCTTCATGATCAAGATCTACCTATGCATCTTTGGGCAGAAGTTGCTAGAACAGTGGTGTATGTACAGAACCGTACTCCACATAGAGTACTCAAGAACAAGACTCCTGAAGAAGTCTTCTCCAGCAAGAAACTAGAATTCAGCCATCTCAAAATATTCGGCTGTCCCGTGTACATACACATTCCAAAAGAGAAGAGAACAAAATTAGATCCTTCGGGAAGGAAGGGCATATTTGTGGGATACTCTAAAAGCTCAAAGGCTTATAGATTCTATTTCCCAGGGTACAAGAAGATTGACATCAGTAGGGATGTGACATTTGATGAAGATACAGCTTACAAAAAATCTAGAAAGAGACCTGCTGAAGAACCTGAAGAAGCAGAAACAGAAGTACCCAGAATTCATGATACAATCATGAACGAAGAATCTCAAGAAGAAGATCGAGATTTCGAGGAACCAAAAAGACCTGTAGATCCACCTCTGGAGAAGAATCCTCATAAGAGGAAACTTTCTTGGGTACGTGAACTTATCCAAGGTGTGGAAAGATATGGGGCTCCAGAAGAAAATCACAGAGAAAGAAAGAGGACCAGATCTTGCTTCGGGTATGTAGCCTTACTATGTGATTTCATTGATAAAGAACCTTCCAGCTATGAAGAAGCAGCAGAACAGAAAGAATGGAAGGATGCTATGATCAAATAATATCAATCAATCATGAAGAATGATTTTTGGGATGTTGTCCCAAGACTAGAAGGGAAGTCAGTTGTAACTTCCAAATGGATGTACAAGATCAAGCATGTTGTAGACGGTAGCATTGAAAAGTATAAGGCAAGATTTGTAGCACGGGGTTTCTCTCAGAAAGAAGGAATAGACTATGAAGAAGCCTTTGCACCTGTAGCCAGATACACTTCCATCAGATCAGTACTTGCTCCGGCTACAGTGATGAAATGGAAGATACATTAGATGGATGTCAAGACTGCTTTCCTGAATGGTGTAGTAGAAGAGGAAGTGTATGTAGAACAACCACTTGGTTTTGAGACACATGACAGAGAGTCTCATGTATGCAGATTGAAGAAAGCCCTATATGGTTTGAAACAGGCACCCAAGACCTGGTACGGCAGAATTGACAGCTTTCTATCCAGTTTGAGCTTTACCAAGAGTAAAGTAGATTCCAACCTTTACTACAAGGTTGAAGATGGTAGCCTAGTGATGTGTCTACTATATGTAGATGATCTATTTGTGACAGGAACAGATGGGTTTATTGCTAATACGAAGAGAAAGCTTGCTGCTGAGTTCGAAATGAAGGACTTGGGGATGATGCATTACTTTTTAGGTATGGAGGTGTGGCAGAGTACAGATGGAATCTTCCTTGGACAAGGGAAGTATGCAGTAGAGATATTGAAGAGCTTTGGGATGATGGAATGCAAGGCTATGGCCACACCTATGGCATCGAACCTGAAGCTATCAAGTGATGCTTCAACAAAGTCGGTTGATGCTACGATGTATTGTCAGATTATTGGTTCATTGATGTACCTGACGAAAATGAGACCAGACATTTTATTTGCTATGAACACCTTGAGCCAGTACTTGACAGATCCGAGAAGTGTTCACTTGACTGCTGCAAAGCATATTCTGACGTACCTGAAGGGTACAGTTGATTATGGGCTCAAGTATGATGTGAATCAAAAGATTAAATTGGAAGGTTATGTTGATTCAGATTGGGCAGGTAGTGCCATCAACAGGAAGAGTACTTCAGGATGTTGCTTCAATATGGGATCAGGTGTGATCTCTTGGTTTAGCAGGAAGAAATCCTGTGTGGCACTGAGTACAACTGAAGCAGAGTATGTTGCAGCTTGTTTATCTAGTTGTGAGGTAGTATGGATGTGGAAGATACTGTCTGATATATTTGATCTCCAGTTGGATGCTACTTGCATACATTGTGACAACCAGAGTTGCATAAAGTTGTTAGACAATCCAGTGTTCCATGACAAGTCAAAGCATATCGAGATCAAGTATCACTATATCAGGGATATGGTGCAGAGAGGAGCAGTGAAGCTCCAATATGTTGAGATGGAGGAACAGATAGCTGATGTATTGAAAAATCCATTGGCTAGGTTGAAGTTCGAGTACTTCAAGGAGAAGCTTAGTGTTCTCTAGATCGAGGTTTCCTCCAAGAGAAAGTGATGAGACCCATAGCCATTCTGTCATGGTGATAGGGTTTCTCCCTTCCATGTCAGATATAAGTGCTGGCCATTCTGTCGAGTAGGACAGATGTAAGGGAAACTACCATTGTAGGAATGGAGGCACCTGGTCAGTTACCAGGATCACTCAGTGTGGGACTGAGTAGCCATTCTGATGTGACAGAGGGATGTGTCCCCACTTGATCAGATGTAATGGATAAATCATTCTTTCATGGCTAAAGGATTAAGTTCCTTCCATGTCAGATGTAAGTGTTGGCCATTCCGACGAGTAGGTCGGATATAAGTGCAGAGCCTTTCTAATGCGACTGAGGGATGTGTTCCCATGTGCTTAGATGTAAGTGCAAGAGCCTTTCTGATGCGACTGAGGGATGTGTTCCCACGTGCTCAGATGTAAGTGCAGGAGCCTTTCTGATGCGACTGAGGGATGTGTTCCCACATGCTCAGATGTAATTGCAGGAGCCTTTCTGATGCAACTGAGGGATGTGTTTCCATGTGCTCAGATGTAAGTGCAGGAGCCTTTCTGATGCGACTGAGGGATGTGTTCCCATGTGCTCAGATGTAAGTGCAGGAGCCTTTCTAATGTGACTGAGGGATGTGTTCCCATGTGCTCAGATGTAAGTGCAGGAGCCTTTCTGATGCAACTGAGGGATGTGTTCCCACGTGCTCAGATGTAAGTGTAGGAGCCTTTTTGATGCGACTGAGGGATGTGTTCCCACGTGCTCAGATATAAGTGCAAGAGCCTTTCTGATGGGACTGAGGGATGTGTTCCCATGTGCTCAAATATAAGTGCAAAGCCTTTCTAATGTGACTGAGGGATGTGTTCCCACATACTCAAATATAAGTGCTGGTCGAAGACCTACATGGAGGCTAGGCCTACAACCAGCATGAAAAAGGGATGGCTCTATAGAACTTCCTGTGACGATAAGAATCATGCTATAGCACCAGTGATGATCCAAATCGAGTGATGATTGAGATCCAGTGATGATAGCTAGCGATGATCTAGATCGAGTGATGATCGAGATCTAGTGATGATGATCCAGCACTGATGATCCAGATCTAGTGATGATTGAGATCCAGTGATGATCCATATCGAGTGATGATCCAGATCCAGTGATGATATTCCATGATGATCCAGATCGAGTGATGATCCAGATCCAGTCCAGTGATGTTGATCCAGATTGCGTGATGATCCAGATCCAGTCCAATGACAATGACTTGAAGATGAAGATGACTTGAATACTCAGAAGACTCGAGATGCAAATGACGAGATGATCCAGTTGATACAGAGAAGAAGACCAGTGCTGAAAATTGTGTTGAAAGAATACCTTCCTAGTTAAGAGGGAGTGTTGATGTATTTGTANATTATGTATTATAACCTGATGTTTATTCCGGGATGTATCTATTATATATTTGAGTCATGTTGTCATGCCTTGATGTTCCGATAGGGAGGATAAATAATGTAAACAAGTCATGTCAAGTCATGGTGGGTAACTCTCCGATTGTGTAAGAGTTAAATTCCCCATAGTTCCAGGGCACTAGGGTTATTAGACACTCCTAGAGATGTCGGCTCTAGTAAGTAATTGTTAAGTGAGGCCGACATCATTGAGTACACTTCAAGTGAACGAAATAATATAAATAGAGAGTGAGCCTCTCTTTTTATGACACACATCACTCACTCACTCAAGTGTAGCGTATAAGTGAGGAAGGAGAAGACACTAGGGCTAGTCAAGAATAAGATTACTACTATTGGGAGATCAGTTACTGTTTTGGGGATTTTACTGTTTTGGTGTTGATTCTATCTCTAAGGAATTTGCGGGGTTTTCTCCTTTATGGTTTCCCCAAGGAAAACTCTTTGTCTCTTGTCTCTTGTGATGTGCTTATGTTTTATTGCTTTGCTTGTTATTCTCTCAGTGAAAATATTCTAAGATCATAATGCTAGCTTATATGATGAAAAACTAACAAATGAGGGGTAAATTACCTTAATGTCACCTAAATTTCTCTAATGGAATTTGTGTGTCCCCAACAACATTTGATAGACCCTAATGGAATATGATTGTCCCTAACAATATGATGACGATGCATTATGATCATTATGATGGAGCTTATCGATACGATTTGATAAATATAAGACTATATCATCCATTCTTCTAAAGTAGTATGGCTCCTTGCTCGTTATTATCGCAATTATATTGATGATGGCTACGACGATGACAATGATGTTGATTTATTATATGATGATGATAACGATGTGGATGTGGATGTCAACGATGAATATGAATGTGGTATTACTTTTAGATCCTAATTGATTCTAATGGCACATAAATATTTGTAACGACATCTAAACAACCCTATTATCATCAAAATGACTATAACGATATATAAATGACCTTAACAATTACATGACATGATTCCTAATGTCGATGAGTGATTAGGAACACTAATGGAATATGCGTGACCATAATGACAATGAAAAAGATGGTTTTGTTGATGATGTACTTAATGCTGACGATGATGATGATAATGAGGAGGATGATCAAGATGATGATGATGTACCATATGGAATTGATGATGATGATGATAACAAGGTCGATGTCGATGGTGATGATACATGCCATAATACTCCTGGATACTGTAAAACTTGAAATATTGGAGTTAATAACAAGTAATATAGGCTGTGAGGTGTTGACCATAAGAATATTGCTAGCCATTGGGTTTTACATTGACTAATCTGGCCATTGGGCTTAGTAGTTCCCCCATCCCCCCTACACCCCCCTTGCAGAAAGGTAGTACAATACCACCTATCATGGTGCCACAAATGTCACCCTACAAGGTTGTTTTGGACAACCCCCCCATCTATACCCTCATTTTTACCAAGAAAATCCAAGGCACGGGAAGTGGATATCAATATTAACAAAAAAGATAACTTTCTTTGTACTCTTAAGGACATTTTGGTCTTGGTTTAAAATAGAATGAAGCAACAAGAATTTCAATAATTCCCATAGTGTTACATTGAAGAAGTGGATCAAATGTTTTTACATATTTGGCCTTATAAGAGGACATCTCTTAAGGGAAAAAGTAGTTAGATGCTCAAGTTTTATGGCATTGGTGTATTTTTTGTTAAAGATTCGGAATAATTGGTTCAGTTTTCGACGATTCTTTTGATGTTTGTCAAATTTCTATTAAATTTTAAAACAGTTTCGTTTGTTATGTGAAATTCCCTTGAACTAACATATTTGAGTATTATTTTTCATTTTACCTACTACGAAGCCAGGCTACGAAATTTGATAGAATTTATTGGATATCTTTATTGTGCATTATGGAAAATCTGAGGTCACGTGATGTAGGAGTGTCTTCGGTTGTATAGGAAACCCCAACATATCCACATTTTGAGGATAAAAATCTGTCAGTAAATTGCAAAACAGTCCCATACGGATAAGGTGGGGTGGGAATGGGTCCACATATGCTTTGTTAGGTTTGAATGGTGGTTAAATATCCCATGCATTGTCCATGATTATTAGTGCTAAATTTTACAGCTTGATACCTTCAATTTTAACCTCCACCTATGGGATGATCCCCAAGGATCATGCTTAGTTTTATCAACCTTGACATTTCCACCAAATCACACTTGTAGGAAACAATCTCTTATGAAGTACATGCATGATGATTTGGTAGTTGTTGATGGTCGTTTTCAATCTAGAAAATGATTCTATCTTGATCCTCCACATAATTAACAGGTCAAATTAATTAATTCTCCTGAGATTTAATTGAAATATTGGAAAATATTTGTTAGGCATCTGAATATCAATGTTGCATTTAATGTCTCTTGTTTTCTATGCAGGAACTGGGGGAGAGAACATATATGGTGGATAATTTGTATGTTTCGAAACATATTTGCTTTGAACAATATGATTTATATTGTCAGCATTGTATTGAACATTCCCTATTTCTTATCACAGATGAGAATTTTCAGTTACATCATGATGGCCCTGGTATTTTATCAATGGTCAATGTTGTCCTAAACACCAATGGTTCTTAGTTCTTTATTACTTTTGCTACAACACCTCATATTGAAGGGTATATACTTGATTCCATATCTTGAATGCCATTTATGATTTTTTGTGTTCAGCTGAGTTTGTCTGAGCGGCTTTACATGTTGGTTGTGATCGAGAATTTTTCTCTTTATCCATGACTCATGAGTGTCACCATATGGAAATTTCGTATTTTAGAAATACAAGATTCCTTTACCTTGAAATAATGGGTTATTTTCTCCGGGTTCCAGACACCAATGTATTTTCACCATTTGACATTTTAAATACTAATAATTTTTTGTAGGTAGTTCTCTTAAGTCTAGTTCAGTTGGTCTATATGCTACTAAGTGGGTGAGGCTAACATTTGTCTGACTAATGTGGATATCTTTCCTCTCTGCATCTCTATTTTATGTTTTACTCTTGTATCATTATCGTCCCTTTTCTTATTATATGCAACAAGCATGTCATCTTTGGAATATTTGTTGAGGGAATAGATGTAATGAATAAAATTGAGTGGTTATCAACTGTTGATCGAGGCAGAGCTATTGTTCCAGTTAATATTTCTAATTGTGGTGAAATATTTCCAGGAAAATATAACAGTATAGTTGCAGTTGATGAAGGTAATTTTATCTTCTAAGTTGTGAGCATCATGTTATTCCATTGTTGAATATTTAACTGACCATAAATGTTATAATTCTTTGACTAATATATTGAATGTAATTTGTAGAAATGGTTTTCTTTTATTCCTTTCAGATGTGAAAATTTGGATTTATCTACAGATAAAAATAAAGGAAAGAAACAGAAGGATACAAAAGTAGTTTCAAGTGATGATAATTGAAAAATGCGTAAAAGGAAAAAGCATAGAAAGGTGCGTATGGACTGGTGAAAGAGTAGGTGATGCCATTATTCTTCTGATTTAGATACCTCATCATGCATTGATTCAGATTCATAAATTTCAGATAGTGATTCGGACTTGGAATCTTCCTCATCATATGATACTAGCACTTCAAGTGAAGATGATAGGGTGAGAATAAAGAAGAAATCATCAAGTAGAAACAAGCATAGACATACAAAAAGACATAGGGTCAAGCGGAGAGGGGAAAGAAATGGTCAAAAAGTGAAGAGATTAAGATGAAATTCCAAGTGGTATGGATTATTTATTCATTGACCTAGGAATATGAAATGCAGTCTCATGTCTTATATACATAATTCATTTTTCTAATAGTGTTTGAAAAAAAAATGAATAGCAGGAGCTCAAATAGTGACTATAGCAGTGGCAATAATAGTGATAGTGAGACCGAAAGTGAGAGTGATACTGAAAGTGATAGTGATGATGATTTTGGTAATAAAAGTGTGAAATCAAAGACACGCTCCCATGCAGTTGAGAAGCCTCAACCTTCTGGTAAGTGGTAGTTCATTATTGACTTAATGTTTATCTTGCCACCTGTCATCAAGCATTTTGTGGAACTGATATAAATGATGATGTTGGGTTTGATAAAGTTGTTATGATGAAACATAATTGTCACACTTTAACCTAAGTTCTATTCTCCAATTTTTTTTTAAGGTATTAGATGTAAAATTTGCAAAAAATTAAAATTAAAATTTTATTGGGCACCATTAAAAATGGTGATACCTCTAGAAAAACTCTTTCTTGTGTGAGGACACTTTGCCTATGGTTCCACAGACCATAAAATATTTTTTACTGGCTTCCAGTACTTGTTCTACAGGATTAATGACCCTTTTATATCATAGTAGAAAATTTGTGAAAGGTTTAATTGCATGACTCTTAAATCTTAGTTTATCTTTTGCTGAAATTTTCACTAATAAAGGTTGTGTTATTATATCTCAAATTTAGAATTTTATCATTAGTAATTAAATCGAAGGTGTTATTAAGGGCACAGTTCTACTCAATCTTTCATCATTTGTCGATGAAGAATGAGTAGACACCCCCTGTCAATTTTTAAATGTCCAATCCACCGTAATTTTTAAAATAATAAAATAACAAAACAACTGGAATCAACGTAATCCATCAATCTAGCTCATTGGGAGATCATCGGTTACTTCCATCAGTCTATGGAGTTTGTCAATGAGCGTTACACCATTACATATTTCATAATGAAGCCATCTCTAATACACAAAGCTTAGTTGTGTTATATAAATGTAGATGTACTTGATACTTACAATTTAATATAAAATATTGTGTTATAGTATAGGTGCCTAGGTGCATTAATGTTGACAAAGAAGAGGGGTGGAATGGAATTTTCTCCAATCCCACTGACATCTAAAGTAGCGGTTCAAAACTTTGATCCCAACTAAGCTTACATTCATATTAAGCCCTATATTCAAAACAAAATGAAAAAGCATCAATCACTACCAAGCAAAGAATGTTCAGTTCCCTCCTACATCAAGAGATACACTTAACATTTTATCACCCCTCTTTGAAGAAAACCACAGGTATTTTATTGACACACATGCAAGAATTACCAAATTAATTTCTTTCTTAAAATAAGAAAACTATTGGAATCAACATAATCCATCGATTTAGCTCATTCTATTCAAGAAAGAAACCATAGACATTTTATTGACACACAGGAAAGAATTACGGCTGCTGATAAGATTAAATTATGTTTTATCAGTTGTTGATAGGATTGTAGTGCATGGGAAGACAAGCAAAGAATTAAATAATTTGACGCTACTCAACACATGGACAAGAAAATGAATATCAATACACAGAGAGGAAAATAGGTAAAACATCATCTAGGTGTTTAAACCCTAGGCATCAATATCACATATTTCTTTCTCAAAACCCGTGTGTTCACAGACTGTGCTACTTATAAGCATGGAAAAAGAAACAAAGCCAGCTCCTAGATTTTAAGATAATTTTAGTGGAAATATTGAACAAGCCCTAAGAATCAAATTAGACAATTTTAGTGGAAATTTTATGAGCGACAGATTAGAGGAACCCTAAGAATTGAATTTGCACAACCACATATGAAAATACCAATATAATTCACTCATTAGAATTAGCCAGACATTAGAGACCTCCCAACTGTATTACCAATATAATTCACTCACTAGAATTAGCTCGGCATTAGAGACCTAACAACTGTAATACCAATATAATTCGCTCATTAGAACTAGCCAAGCATTAGAGACCTCCCAACTATAAATTCATGTATGTGGGAAAGCTAAATGTTAAAGGGAAAAATAAAGATACAGGGAGATTCAAAACATGGACTCATGGAGTTACCAGCTCGTCCTAAACCCTACGAGGTGAAGGGGATGCCTTTCGATTATGTTTCCAGCAACTCATTCCGGATAAAATCGTATGGGATTGAACGATTGATGTAGCACAGATTTCTAACAGTTCGCTTTTTAAGTATGTGTTTCAAAATATTTTATATTTGAATTTATTTGGGAGAACAACATCTGTCACTCTCCAATAGCTTAGCTTTCTCAATATATTTTGGTTTCTAAACATAATGGCAGATTAAACCAAAACATATAGTTTAAATGGTTCACCTACCTCATCACACGTCACAAACTGGCCATTCCATTCACACTGAAGTATCCTGCTTCCTCGATTAGCTATTTGCTAGGAGGAACACTCGATTTTCCAGTAGTAACATCGATATTCACCAAATCCCTGCCCTTGGTAGTATTATTCGTGAAGTGAAAATTGAAACGAAACCTATAACTGAATAAAACCATTAATAATATTTTTATAATTTGAATAAATATGGACATGAATATCTCTGTTGTCGCTACAATTTGGAAATTACTAGGTCAGGTTCTAGTTGCTTTCTAATATAGGGATTTTATAATCAAAATCGTGAAAGAAGAAATCCATAACATTTGGAAGTCTCGGGTCTAGGTGTCTGTGATTCAATATCAGTTCGATTTAGAAGTTTAGAATGTGTTGGTTTTACTTTAAGGTACTCAAAAACTCATGAAAAATGTACCCATGGAGTATATTTTCCTAATGGGTAGTTTATTCCATCATTTTGCATAGTTTAGCACACCATGAATATGCTTTATCTGAGGCGATTTGTAGTTTTCTCATCAATTTTGTGTAGTTATATCAATTCACTCTGAATTTGTAGTGGCGTTATTTATGATTTTGCAGGGGGTTTATTATCCTTCATTCTCCACGAACATAGTAACTAATTACATCTATGTATTTTCAACAAATTTATATGTTTGAAGTAGATATGTTAAAGAAATTAGGTGTGAGTTTGCCTCTCGAGCAATCCCGTCTAAGGAAAATTTTAGCAGGTAGATATGAGTTTGAATGGAAAGCCTCACCAAATGCAGCCATAAGTAAAGGACCCGCCAAGAAAAACTACACTACCACCACCATCAGTCATGCCCTAATAGCCATTGTTGTAGTTCTAGGAAGCGCTTTACTGGTGGTAAGTTACTACAAGATTTTTTCCAAGTATTGAAAAGCTTCTCGATAGAGACATTTTTTTAGGAGGAGAAGTAGGATTTTGGACTAATATACAAGTCTATGCTTATTCAGTGGAAGGATTCCAAGACCCAGAAGGCTGGAAGATAATTACTCGATCATATGGCCTAGATGAATATGTGATCAGATCCATTCCTCTGTGCAGACTCAGAACGATTTATGTAGTGCAGAGTTCTGAAAGCTCACTTTTTAACTATGGGTTTCAAAATATTTCATATTTGGAATTATTTGGGAGAACGACATCTCTCACTCTTGGACTATTTAGGTGTCGCAATAGATTTTGGTTTACCAAACATAATGGTAGATAAAACCAAAATATATAGTTTAAATGGTCATAACATAAACTTGAAATAAAACGACCGCTTAAAGAACTATGAAGGAAACTGAATGAATGGTACCACCCAATAAAGCCCTTGGCTAAGACTTTCTAGGGTTGATCCTTCATCTATCAACACAAATCATAAGGAACATTTTGGAAGGGTGGGTCTTCAATTAACTTGGCCAATAAGATCCTAATCAACACTTTAAACTCTTGTCTAAATAAAAATTCATTTTAAACTATGTTCTAAAAAGGATTTCTTTGGTCTAGTGGTGAGCTATGGTCTAAAAAGGCTTTCTTTGGTCCAGTGGTGATAATGAAAGGGTTGAGAGTTTGATAAGCATAATTGATTGATCGAATTGATGAGAGAGATTCATTAAGAATTTGTTTAAGCACTCACTTGTGGATTTGGTTGTCGTCTTTGTTATGCATGTTAGTATAAACGTATTGGTGTTTGATGCACATTACAGTGGCAAATATTTAGCACAAATTAAACTTGGGTAGTAATTTTATGGTATAAACACACTAATATTCTTTGTCACACACTTGTGGTGTTGTGACCTAGTTACATACGCATAAATTTCAATCATATGATATGCATTACACAACATAGTGTTGTGACTCTTGTTGTAGACATAACGTATTGAAGTAGTTGAGGAGCTCAACAATTTGCATAGAAGGCCAATAGTTAAGACAAATCATTCTCATTGTTCGTCTCTTCCAATTTGAAATTTTTTTTTGCTTTGTTCATTATACACTGTCACATCCCTAGTTTTGACTCCGTTTGCATGATGTATATAATGTAATCAATCATGGTGAGGAGCTAAAGGAAAAATCCCCACCATCGATTGGGTTGTGTGTGTGTTTCGACAATGGGGATAGTTGCCAATGGTTTATCGTGCCATATGGCACATTATAATTTGACATCATGTAAATACGCACATCAAATAAAACTAAAACCACAACCAGCTACGGCAGTGCAACATTGGATGAAAAGGGCATGGTTCCAAAGGATAAGGGGTGGGGATGTCAAACCTTAGTCTATGGGGGAAAAACCCATGTTTTTCCACCTTTGTTTGTTTGCCACCTTTTCTTGTCCCATCCAACCTTGTCAACCTCTTTAATGCTTCAGCTGGTGGTTGAGGAGTGATGGCTGAGTGGTTGATGGCAGTTATTGCCTTTGGGAGTGGGGTGGCAGGGTTTTCAGTCCCTTACCCACACCCACACACCACCCATGACTCCATTCTCACCCTACCGGTTCGTCCTCCCCACGCTGAGCGTTCTGCTGTTCATCCACGCGCAGAGGCCACTGTCTATTTTCTTGCACAGCTGGGTTTCAACCTTCACAACGGTGGTTGGTTTCCTGCTCGCGCGCAAGTTCATGGTCTTTTCATTTCCTCACGCGGAGGCTGCTATTTGTTTTTCCTCACGCAGAGGGGCGGGAGTCTTGCTCATCCTCACACATAGGCAGAGGATCTGCTGGATCTCACGCGGCTAGGAGGAGAGCTGCTTACCTGTGGTCATTCACGTTTTCCATAGAGTGGAATCGGGTAAGTCTCCTTGGCGTTTTGTGGTCTAGTGCAGGTTGCACTCATGCACGGACTGTTTGGGGTCGTTTTCCCACGTTGTGAGCCTTGCTCACTGGTTGTGTTTTGGGGCTGTTGTCTTCCCCACGTTTTTTGTTGACCAGGGTGTCCAATTGCGTTTTGGGCTGCTATGCTTTCGTATTGAGTCGTTTTCTGCAGTGGTTTGCGTCTGAGTTTCCCTGCTGTTTGGGACTGTGTATAGATGCCCTCGTTGGCACGGTGAGTTGGGGATGTTGATTGCCACAGTCATTGGCCGAGTCTCCCATGGTTATGCTGAGAGTTCTGTTTCTTATCCACTGTGGGCTGTGGATTGTGGCCACTGTTTTTATTGTGAAATTGAGCTGCTGAAGTACCCTGGTTTTGCGTTGCAGCTGAGTTGTTTTGGCCATGATAGGGCCAAGAACAACTCTGTGTTTCCTTGTGGGCCTGAGTTGTGCCTCATCTTTTGTTGGGATTGTCCCTGGTCGTCTTTGCTTCTTCACAGGGCTGTGAAGGGTCATTTTGCTGCTGGTATGTAGTGGTTGGTCTTCGTACTGTGCTGGCTTGGCCGATCTGTTGATGGCCTGATAAACCCAGTGGTGTTGGTTTGGTTGTTTGGTGTCCCCTTGGCTATGTGTAAGCCTGCAATTGACCCTTATCCTGAAGGAATCATGCCCAGCTCGGGGGTGGCAGCGTTGCTGAGAGATTGATGAGCACGCTGGCCTATGGTTGGGTGGAACATTGCAGCCACGTAGCTGGTTTCGGGGTGAATTCTTCATTAAAAGATAAGTACTACTGCTATTCCATCTCTGCAATTATATTGATGTCAAATGAATTACAATGAACATGTGGAATGCTGGTTTACGAATATGTTTGCTTCCGCTGAATGATTGAGGAATTATGCATCTTGTATGATGTTTTATGCGTCATGTTATGCATGTTGTTCAAGTTTTTAATATCGGCATTTACCATGTTTATGTTCATGGGGCTGTTTTCCCGGCTGTTCGTGGTGTTCGTCGCGTCCTCTTCGCCGGTCTTAGGGATGGGGACGTGACATACACAATATTGAATAGACTAGAAGACTTTGAAATGTTTGTGTCCCGATGATAAATGACATATCATGAGATTGTGAATACTTGAATAGTTGTTTACTTGGATATTTTTCTCAACTTCAAGTTGTCCATACCTTGTAACACATTGTCACAAACTTAATGGGAATCTGGAGTTGCTTAGTTGTCAATATAAACATGCTAATGTTTGTGTGAATGAATATATTATATTTTGTATCAGTTCACTAATTAATTTGAACAAGATAGTGAATAAGAAATATATTTATGGGTGTATGTCATGATCCCTACTCATTGGTTGGCTCAACAAGAACAAATATTTGTGTCTTAGGAAAGTGTAAGAGGGATTTGTAGAGGACCTTATTGGCCAAGTTAATCAAGCACACACCCTTCCAAAAGGATCCTTATGAGTTGCATTGAGAAGGATTGGGCCTGAAATGAATTGTCCAAGGGATTTATTGGGTGGTTTTAAATACTTATATTATCTACACACAACTTTCTCTCATTTTTACAACATCTCAAAGTTCTGCTCGTTGTTTCATTTCCCTCGCTATGAGGTTATGCTAGTAAAACCAAGTTAATTGTGGAAATTTAGAATTTCCTCATTAGTAATAAAACCAAGTTAATGTTTGAAGTATCATTTTATCATATGAAAAATTTGAATTATGGTAAAATTCATAGTCCTTTTGCCTCAATGCTAGCTTAGGGTTGCATCCTCGGGAATCCCACGTGTTGGGATGGGGCTGTGGAGTAGAAGTCTCATCCTTGCGGTCTGCACGGGATGAAGGGAAGGACGACACAGAAGAAAAGGTGGAGAAAAACTCCAAAATTGAAAGCGTTTCCCCATGCCATTGTCACTCACCACACAAGGACTCTGCATGCCCATCTTTTAATTTCATGGGTTTCTCTAGGCTTCACACTTAAATGCTACACTGCTTTTATTTTTGAATGATTAGTGTGATTTTCATGGATTTCTATAAGAGATAATAAATATTTTGATGGGTTATTGTGTCTTTGGTATTTTTGAATGAAGGGTTCTTGATATTCTAAGTGGGTTTTGTGATTTGAGGCATATAAAGATTAGTACAAGAGAGAGGTATCTGAGTTTCTTAAGTGGGTAGGAATGGAACCAGCAGTTGGAACCAATGGGGTCATTCCTAATGTATATGTGTCACATGTACGTAGAAGTGTAAGTTCCCAAATATCTGGTAATGTCACATTTAGATTGAATGATGGTTTTTCCAGGGGAAAATCTGAGGTTTTCGCTATTAAAAGGAGGAAAACAGATCAAACTAGCATATTGGGTGGTTCCCTAATCAAAGCAGTTAACTATAGCATACAATTGTTTGCTTCTGAACTTCAGAATGGTACCTTTGTTAGTAGAAAGTCTCACCATATATGCAGGGCCTCGTAGGCCATTGCTGCTGATGTGGGTGGTAGCGATGCACACAAGTTTGTGCTGGCCCTGAAGAAATTCATGGGAGTTGAGACCATCACATTGAAGAAGGTGACCCCCCTTAGACTTGTTATCTCCCAAAATAAAATGAATTTATTTTTGATAGTATGAAGAATTTTACTGATGCAATGAAGGATATGAAGATCACTAACAGTTTTGAAGACCTCTATTTTTTATGCAAATCTCACAAAGTTATGACTTCGGTGGCTTGGGAGAGGATCAAAACATCTCATTAGCCACCAAAAGATGGAAGATAAATGATAGGTGGAAGACCCCTTTGGAAGTCAGGCATATTGCTAAAAACTTTCACTTCCATCAAAGCATTTTCTAACAGTAATCGAAGGTTTTAAAGGCTACAGATCAATGAGATAGTTCCCAAAGGCACCGCAACTGCAGAGAAAATAAAGATTTAAGGATATGATTGTGAGAGGTTTTGAGCGCCGACGAAATCAGTTCAGGAATTAAAAAAATTAAAAGCATCAGCAGGATAGTCCACTACAACGCCAAAACGGAGGAAGACTTACAGACTACGGCTTCCGCAAGAAGAGGAAATCGACGGCGATCGGGAGAACTACAGACTAATCGTTGGAAAATTAGTCCTCTGAGGAGCCGCAACTATGGAAGAAAGACTTACTATGAGTTCCGAAACAATACAGAATCATCGGTGTCTAAACTTACAAGGACTAACTATCGGTGAGTTAGTTCCCAAATGCGCCACAACTACGGAGGAAATACAGACTACAGGTTCCACGAGCAGATGGAAACTTAAGTGTTGAAGGTGCTAAAGACTAACCTGTGGCAAAATAGTTCACTGCAGAGCCACAACTGCGAAAGGAAGAAAGACTATGGATTTCGATCGATGACAAGGATCATTCTGACAGTGTGACAATAGATGAACTTTTCGGTGATCGGAAGAACTGAAGACTACGCAGTGGAGGGACAAGGCTGAAAGGTTCTGAAACATCGGTGATGTGAAGAACTAAATACTGCTGAAGTCAAGAATCAGAAATCAGAACTCTAAAATACTAATCGTCGGTGAATTAGTCCTCTGAGGAGCCACAATGGCAGAAGAAAAACACACTAAGGTTTCCAATCGATGACAAGAATCATTACGATAACGCAACAATATAATACCATCAATGATTGGAAGACATATATACTACTGAACAGCAAGTTTACAATGAAGCATCTCCATAGTGTTGGCGAGGCAACAGACAAGACATCCGATAAATCAATAGAAAATCATTGTCAATCAAAGGGAATGAAAAATACGCGTTGGAGCTTGAAAAGACTAACTGTCGACAAAATAGTTCACTAAGGAACTGAAAGACTGAAATACATACAGAATAACTGTGGACAAGCTAGTCTAATAAAGAGCCGCAACAGGAAAAAATAAAGACTAAGGCCTCCATGATCAAATGAAAATTTCGGCGATCGAAGGAACTGAAGACTAGGTAGCGGCAACGTTCATATAAAAGGCTCTAATACATTAGTTATTACCGCTCCCGATCACCGATGAGAAAATTATAGAGAACGCTAGTTTTGAGATTCAGAGCATCGATAGGCTAAAGGAATAGATTTCGATAACTGATAAAGAAGTCAGCGCGATGCCTGGGACTTAGAGCGCTGAAATAGCGGTAGTGCTGAGACTTAGAGCACCGATGGCACATAAGATAAAGCTTTCAATCAGCGACTGCGGCGGTAAGGGAGAAAAACTGTGTAAATAATGAGACTTAGAGTGCTGAAACAGCAAAAATAATGAGATTTGGAGTGCCGATGAGCTGAAAGAAAAATCCTCCGATCGACGACTGTAGCAGCAAAGTGGAAAATTTACAGGCAGATTGAACAAGACTGGGAACTTTAGTTAAACGCTGATACACTGACTATTGACGGAAAATTCATAATGAACCAATAGTGGGAATGATCAGCGACCACTTCAATCATTAAAAGAATGCTTAGTGAACTAAATCTTCACAGCAAATAAACAAATAGTTAGCAAGGGTTTGAAGCCCTAATGAGGAAAAACTATCACTTTCTATTATTTTTTGTGTAAACAGATCAGATTTTCAGGATCTGTAAATTTTGTAAAAGGATATAAAGCCCATGATTATTTGATTAATAAAGGTTCGACTCTGGGGATTTACGAGCCTGTTCCATTATCAAGCATCTCATCTGGTTTATTCTAAGTATAAGCTCTTTTGTTGTGATTTGTTCATCCATCTCTTTCTTTACTGTGTTTATTGTCTGAATATACATTTAGGTAATTTTCAGATTTATTAAAGGGCCGATTGATGTCATCCTATTCGTTATTTAGTGATATTTGATTTATAAACACCATCCTTAGCAAGATTTATCCATTTATATGCATGTGTTATGTGTGTAAGTCTGCCAACCTAGTGAGTTCTCCATCCCTGCACCTTTTTGTCAAACTACTGAACAAATTGTAACTAAAATCCTTGTGATTGAGTGAGCCTCATGCATGTCTTGAGAGTGAGAGGTTATATAGGTTATCTAGCTTGATCCAATTCAGAAAAACCATAAAAACAATTTAAGTTACGATGCATCCTTGAGCTACAACCTATAGGAGTTTCCTGGAGTGATAACAAAGTGGAACCGTTGCTGAGGAGAGGAGATTGAATCTCAGCTTCCCTGGGAGACGACATAGATCCATGCTTTGATGATAGACAAAGCTTGGACATCATTGTGGTTGTAATCATCTATCTGGAAACTCCATTGATATAAGGTGGCTTCAAGAAAACCAATTACTAGAGAAAACCTAAGGGGCCACCAGCAACACCCATTTCAGATCCAGAAGAAATCTTGAGGAAATATAGGGCTTTACTAAGACAAACCAGTAGTGCTACACAGAACACTACATCAGGTATTTCAAGAAATCTTTCTTTTGTTATTTCTTCTGTTGAAACTCTTAAATCCCAGAAATTTTTATATCAGAAAAATCTAGGGCTTGGGCATCTTCAAGTAAGGCTGCTTGTGAAGATCCAATTCCTGGTGACTCCACTGGGATAAGTATACCACTTCCTTCTCAACAAATATTTTCATCATTTCTACCTTCCACAACCATGTCCATGCCCATTTCCAATATGGCTGCCCCTCAAATGACCAAGATGGAAAGGATCCTATTAGCTAGGTATGCACCCCTTGTTTTTCCAAATCCTCTCGCAGCCATGCCTACCAGGGATTACCTCAAGTATATGCCTAATTTTACAGGGGAAGGGGATTTCACTGCTGAAGAACATCTAGAGGATTTTTAAAGTTATGATGAAATTATAAATATAGAACAAGAATATGTATGGACTAGAGTTTTTGTGCAAAGCCTAGATAGCCAGGCTAGAAAGTTGTTTAAGGAACTTCCTGCTGGGTCAGTGGCAGGCATAGAGGCCCTAGATGAATTTTTCCTAAAACATTGGGGAGAAAGGAGAGACCACCTCTACTATATCACAGAATTCAGCAACCTAAGAAGAGAAAATGGTGAGTCTGTCTCAAATTTTACCAAAAGATTCAACAACATGTACAGCAAGATCCCCACTGAAATTAATCCCAACGGTGCCTCAGCTATGATAACTTATGCAAATTCCTTTGACTCTGACTTCTTCCTACTTCTCAGAGAAAGGAGGTCTACCTCCTTATCACTCATGCAGGATGATTCCCTAGAGGTAGAGTCAAACATTCTGGCATCTCAGAAGGTCAAAGGGAAGGTAGACAGGAGAAAGTAGCCAGCAGACTATGGTGGGTCTTCTGCATCAGAGAACAAGATTGAAAAAATGACCAAACTCTTGGATAACCTGACTGCTAAAATGTCAAAACTGAAGGACCAAGGACATATGCCAGTGAGGAATAAGGGGCCAAGTGACTTTTCTCCTCGAAACCCAAATTTTGTTCCTTATAGAAGAGGAAACCCCCTGTTCAGATTCTCAGAAGGAAGAGAAATCAAGGGGAAGAGCAGAGGATAAGAGCTCCATTTCAAAACGTTGTATTAGAAGAAGATCCAGAATTCATTGAAGATGAAGGAGAAGCTGAAGACAATATCCACTACATGGAGGATGAGGTGGACTATTCTTTTTTGACATAGATAGAATATGAGGAAGTCCTTATTGATGAGCAGATCGCTGAAGAGGATGTCTATCAAGCTGATAGTCAGGAAGGTTACCAACTGAGGTCTAGGTTGGTTTCTCCCCTTAAGAAGAATGGTGTACCTATCAAGCAATCTAGTGTGCCTACTAGAAAGGTTTTTGTTTTACCAAAGAAAGTAGCTATCTCATCCAAAGCATTGTATAAACCAGCACCTTCAGCCACACCTGATCAAGTCCAACTCAAACCTACAGCTCAGGAGGTAAGATTTACAGATAAGCTTCATTATTCTTTCAACCTTGAGTCTGAAATTCAAAAATTGAAAATCTCATTCCCTCTAATCAAGTTGATGGAGAACGATGCATTTAAAACCTCCATTCTAAATTCCCTTCAGCCCAAGGTGCACATTGACACCGACTTCGTGAAACTGCAGTATGACAAGCCTGTTGTAACCCTGGGTCCCATGATTGAAGACCTAAAGGACTCCATCCCACCATTCTATATATCCTTGAACATCCATGATAAAATCCTCCATAATTGTCTGCTGGATTCAGGAGCCTCTCACAACCTAATGCCAAAAGCTGTAGTGGATGAGATCGGCCTTAGCATTACCAAGCCCTACCATGATTTATTCTCTTTTGACTCCAAGAAGGTAAAATGCTTGGTCCTCATCAAATATCTTGCTGTAAACTTAACCCAGCTACCTTCGAAAATCATAATGATGGACATTGTAGTCGCCAATATTCTCCCCAAATTTGGCCTCTTGCTATCCCGGTCATGGAGCAAAAGATTAGGTGGCACCCTACATATGGATCTCACATATGCTACCATTCCCATGTTTGGAGGGGAAACTAAGCGGCTATACAGATAAAATCAGCTAGCATACATCATAAGCAAAGAGAGCCGCTTAGTGAATCACCCAATTTACGCCGTAGACACCGATTTTGGATCTTGTATTTTGCAAATTGATGATAATCAGTAGACATCGGTTCAACTCATTGAGCCCACCCGTACGACTTGAATAAATCACAACAGTGATCTGGACCAAGTATTTCGATGGGGAAAGCACTCAAAACTCAGCAGGCGTAGGTATAGTCTTGATCTCCCCAGCTAACGAGAACATTCACTTATTTTATAAGCTCAATTTCAAGACCACGAACAACATAGCAGAATATGAAGCCTTGCTGTTGGGAGTTAAAGTAGCCAAGGAGATGGGGATCATGTGCATGAATATTTTTGGGGATGCAGACCTCATCATACAGCACACCAACAACACTTTTCAGATGAAAAATATCAGACTGAAGGCCTACAGGGACGAGGTATGGAAACTCAAAGAATCCTTTATGTTTTTTGAACTGTCATATAGTCCTAGATATTTGATTCACCTAGCTGATTTCCTATCTATCTCTACAATTCTGTTTGTTCCCCCTTTACCCCCTAGATTCAGCTATGATGTTCAGTTCAAGTACGGACCCTCTCTGCTAGACAATGTAAAATTTTGGAGGGTGTTTGAACATGATAGGGAGCTTAGTAAATTCCTTCAGTTAGTAGGTGATTTCTCTGACATACACATAGACCAGGAAAACCTTAACGTGGAGGAATCCAAACGGCTCAAGTTAAAAGATAAAGTGACTAAGCAGAATATAGTCCAATTTCCTAGCAACTACATACCCTGAGGTCTAGTACCATTGGAAGAACCATTTGACCACAATGACATCCCTTTCAATCCTACCAAAAGGGAGCTAGATCATGCCATCCAAGAGCTGAACATAGGCAGCCAAAGCCATCCAAAACTGATAAATCTATCCACTAGGCTGACTATTGAACAGAAGTCTGAATATTGTAGCTTGATAAAAGAGTTTGCTGATGTCTTTTCATGGGATTATAGTTACCTAAAAACATATGACACCAATATCATCTAGCACAGGATTCCTTTGGAGAAGGACACCATTCCTTTCAAATAGAAGCTGAGACCCATCAGCCCCCTTCTATTACCAGTGATTGAAAAAGAGATCCACAAGCTCCTTAAATCCAAGATCATAATCCCCATCAGATATTCCAAGTGGATTGCAAATCTAGTAGTGGTGAGAAAGAAAAATGGAGAAATTAGGTTGTGTGTGGATTTTAGAAACCTGAACAAGTGTTCGAAAAAATACAACTATCCATAGCCCAAGATGGAACATCTGCTGCAGAGAGTCTCGGGGGCCATGGTCATGTCCTTCCTTGATGGATTCTCTAGATCATTAGAGGAAATTTGGGGTCTAAAATGGGCCTTATAAGAAAACGTGCCAAAATAAGTTTTTGTGAGTTGGAATACAAGAACCAATAGAATTTCAATAAAATAAGTCAACCATAATGGTTGAATTGGCATATTTGTCATTAAAAAAAACTACTTTTTTTGTTTGTATTTTCGACATATCTCCTTGTGTTTTTACTCAAATTTCGATCGGAAGAGCTCGTTGGATGCGGAATTTGATTCCGCATCCAACGAGTACCCACACTGCATACTTTTGACGGACCCCGCTACTCCAAAAACAAGAAATACCTGAAAAAATGTGATGATGACATCATCATCATGTTTTTTCAGGTATTTCTTGTTTTTGGAGTAGCGGGGTCCATCAAAAGTATGCAGTGTGGGTACTCGTTGGATGCGGAATCAAATTCCGCATCCAACGAGC
>LPNX010553740.1:220555-239677 GCA_001517045.1 Pseudotsuga menziesii
CAAACATGTATATATATAAAGTTACTATATTAATAAACAATGATAAACAAACAAACATATATTATAGACAACGATAATAAAAACATATTACTATATTAATAAACTTAAATAATCACTAAGTGACAAACTTAATAACCATTGTCCTTACTAAAAATTTAAAAATACATAACGTAGCTTAAATTTTGCCAATTTCTCAAGGACATGGATCCTTGCACCATGGAGATAGCACCGCAGAGATGGATGGCAAGGTTCATGGCACAGTGGACCATGGACCATGGAGATAACATTGCGAGAAATTGTTGTGGTAGGACTCCCACCGACAAGGCTCACTGAGATAGGGCTAGAGGCGTGGCAAAAGAAATTGCATCTACAGGGCTCGAGGCGCGGAAAGAGAAATTGCAACTATAGGGCTCGAGGTACGAGTGAGTCCAAGTGAGTTTGGCCCAAGTTTGGGCCGATTTTGACTGAGTCCATGAGTGGCATGTCGATTCCATGAGTTTGACCAATTCAACGAGTAGCATGCCGAGTCTGTAGCGAGTACCCGGCCCAACAATTGACTCATGAATACTCGCGAGCACTAGCGAGTCTCTATGTATACATATCTTATCTAGTAGCTTTGCTCTTTGCTCTTGTAGGTTTTAAAGATATCCACTTAAAGACCAGCCAGCTTTGGTAATATAAATGGTAGGAGAGACTAGGTTTATTATCAAAGCAGAACTTTTGTACTGTAATGTTTTTAAAGTAAAAATATAGACATAGCATAATATGGTAGAATATGTAAGTGTAATAATGTATGCACCTTAGATTATGAATCAGAGCAGTTTGCATTAGTATTATTGTATAATTTTTGTAAGGCACTAGTATTCCAATGCAACTACTAATAGGCTTATGTTCGAAAAATTGAAAAATATTCCGAAAAAAAATAGAATGAGTTGTTTTGTGGATGGATGTACTACAGAATATGGTGTATGTTTTTTAGAGACATTTAAAGTAGAAAGAGAATTTGAAAGCTTATTTTGTCCTGTAGTTTGAGTTGCATTTTAGTAATTTCAACTCATTTCTATGGATGGGTGATGCTGGTTCTTTTTATTTATATCTAAACCAAGTATATTTTTAAAATGAAAATGGATACAAGTTGTACCAATATAAGGAAGGAATGATTTGTTTGTGGTTGTTTGCAGATTACAATAGTGGATGAAGCAAAGCAATTCTACCCTTTGTTTGGCCTAGGAGCCAATGTAGCCTTGATCTTTTGGGGGAGAACTGTTAAGTATTTCTCCCATATGTGTAAGAATCTTGGGCCAGTGTGGATGGTTGGGCAGTATCCTTGAAGGGAATGATGAGCATTGTGGTGTTGTTGGGGCTTACAATTGGTGGGTAAATACATTTGTAGGGGATGATTCTACACTTCCCAAGGGAGAAGCTTGTATGAATAAGGTATATCTATATTCTAATTTCTTGTAGTTTTTCGAATGTGTTCTGTTAAGAACATAAGTTATTTTAGGTTCTTTAACTCAACCTCTCGTACATTTTACAGGAGAAACCAAAGATGGGAATGATGGAGAGTTTTAAGTTCCTATTGAATTCAAGATATGTGAGAGATCTTGCCACTTTGGTGGTTGCATACAGTATTAGCATCAACCTTGTTGAATCACCTAGAAGTCCAAATTGAAGGCACAGGTAATATATGTCAGATCTTAGGTTCTTTGGCAACATAATTCCTGTTCATACATATATGCATAATAATATGTGTCACCTTAGTGGATACTATATATGGAGAGACTTGTGAATTTGTGTCAGCCCCGAACAAATTCATGGGAGTTTGGAATCATGACAACAAATTTATTTTTGGCCAATCATTTTGTCACCTAAGTTAACACTTAGTCTCTAGGTTCTTTAACTCAACCTCTCGTACATTTTATAGGAGAAACCAAAGATGGGAATGATGGAGATTTTTAAGTTCCTATTGACTTCAATATATGTGAGATACTTTTCCACTTTGGTGGTTGCATACGGTATTAGCATCAACCTTATTGAAGTCACCTAGAAGTCCAAATTGAAGGCACAGGTAATATATGTCATATCTTAGGTTCTTTGGAAACATAATTCCTGTTCATACATATATGCATAATAATATGTGTCACCTTAGTGGATACTATATATGGAGAGACCTGTGAATTTGTGTCAACCCCGAAGAAATTCATGGAAGTTTGGAATCATGACAACAAATTTATTTTTGGCCAACAATATCGTCACCCAGGTTAACGCCTAGTCTCTAGGTTCTTTAACTCAACCTCTTGTACATTTTACAGGAGAAACCAAAGATGGGAATGATGGAGAGTTTTAAGTTCCTATTGACTTCAAGATATGTGAGAGACCTTGCCACTTTGGTGGTTGCATACAGTATTAGCATCGACCTTGTTGAAGTCACCTAGAAGTCCAAATTGAAGGCACAAGTAATATATGCCAGATCTTAGGTTCTTAGGCAACATAATTCATGTTCATACATATATGCATAATAATATGTGTCACCTTAGTGGATACTATATATGGAGAGACCTATGAATTTGTGTTGTCCCCGAAGAAATTCATGGGATTTTGGAATCATGACAACAAATTTATTTTTGGCCAATCATATCATCACCTAGGTTAACACCTAGTCTCACAAGGATAATCTCTAAGTGGGTAGCATCCTGATTGTGGGGTGTATTTCTTGAATTTATTAATGCATGATAAAATATCCCAGTTTTGGCCATATTTGAAAGACATGCACCAACACCAATAAAAACAGTATTTGAATGGCCTTGATCAAGTTCTCTTGAGTTAGTTCTTTGGAATGCAATCAACACAAAAAATCCACTAGAACCCTTCCAAGATTACAATATCATCAGAAAGTATCAACAAACAGCCCAACATACAACTTGTTTCCTCCTTTCAAATCCAAACTATGGGTACAGATCTCTATAGGTGAAAGGGTTAAACACCTCAAATGTCTTAAGGGATGTCACTAGCAATAATATTATTGCAATTACAACATAAAAAAGTACAGGAAATAATGAAATCAACATTGAAATTCTCCTTGTCCCAATGGAAACTTTGGATCATATTTATACAAAGATGCTCTTCCTAACCTATTGTTAAGCCTTAAAATACTTAAGAATATTCCCTTTGAAAAATCCCTCTAGATCTATATTGTAGTTAGCCTGAATTGTCTTTCTCCCTACAACATTATCCTTGAAGTACAGTCTTCATTGATATGAATACTACCAACAAATTAGCAGTGAACATCTAAAGTGAGTTGAAGCTCTTGAAAGTGCAGTTTCAAGTACGATGGTGACATAAGAAATCAACTTTTAGAACATGGTCATTTTCCTTCAAACAACTGGAAATGTGATATTACAAAACAAAACAATAAATTTGTAGTATTTATATCTAATACAATTCTTTCACATTATATATTGATTAGATACATACCATAGTTGAAAGAGATTTATGTTAAACATAGTTTAATTTACAGTATGTTTCTTGATAAGGTATTACATTGCTTTTATTACACAAGAAGGCTAATACATCCATAATAATTAACCGAACTTTTAATGGCCATATGCATAAGTTATTTTCATGTTAATAATACAATATGTTCTAAAGACAAACAATGTGATACTTCCATCTCATTTTAATATGTTCTAAAGACAAACAATGTGATACAATATGTTCTAAAGACAAATAGTAAATAATCATGGAAAAACTATGTTTTATAATTCTCTTTCTTCTAATAGAATTTATTTGTTATCTTGAATATCAAATAGAAAATAGCAAGTAATATGTATTTATAAAGCAGGTTTATTTACAAATTGTCAAAACTAAAAAAGCGTCAAGGTATATTTACAAATTGTCAAAACTAAAAAAGTTGACCCTGTTATATTTTAGAAGTTACTCCAATAAATCAATAATTGCACAAGGGACAAAGAATGTGGAATGACTTCAATTTAGGTCCTTTTCAAACACTAAAAGCATTTGATATTGTTGAATCTAAAAACTACATAATTTATGCATCACATATTATTCTTTTGGTTTTTCCATTGGCATGGGTGCTTCATGGTAAACCAGATTTAAAGTTTCATTTTTTTTTCATTTTTCTTTGGAAAGCAGTTTCATATATGCTCTTGAGAGATTCATTACTTGCTTCAGATTTCTGATCTTTTATGGCAATAATTTAATGTAGGATACATGGTATTTGTAAGGAAAACCCTTTGGAACCTGTGATTGGGAAATTGTGACTTCCATTGTACCGCACTAGTGGTGATAATTCTATGTTGTATGATCATGATTTAGAGATGCATGTTTTGGAAAAAAAATCAATTTTATTTATCTTTGTTGGAGTAGTTTCTTTAGAGGGGGGTAGGGGGTTGGATATTTGTAGATATAAGTATAGGACCACTGAAGCAACAATGGATGAAGCAAAGCAGTTCTACCCTCTATTTGGCCTAGGAGCCAATGTAGCCTTGATTTTTCAGGGAGAACTGTTAATTATTTATCCCATATGCATAAGAATCTTGGGCCTGGTGTGGATGGTTGGGAAGTATCCTTGAAGGGAATGATGATCACTGTGGTGCTATTGGGGCTTACAATATGTGCAATCTACTCGTGGGTAAATAAATTTGTAGTGGATGATCCTACACTTCCCAAGGGAGAATCTTGTAAGAATAAGGTATATCTATATTATATATTCTTGCAGTTTTTTGAATGTGTTTTGTTAAGAACAAAAGTTATTTTAGGTTTAACTCAACCTCTCGTACTTTTTACAGGAGAAACCAGAGATGGGAATGATAGATAATTTTAAGTTCCTATTGAATTCAAGATATGTGAGAGACCTTTCCACTTTGGTGGTTGTATACAGTATTAGAATCAACCTTGTTGAAGTCACTTGGAACTTCAAACTGAAGGCACAGGTAATATATGTCAGATATTAGGCTCTTTGGAAACATAATTCTTGTTCATACATGATACATATATGCATAATATTATGTTATATGTCAGACCTTAGGCTCTTTGGAAACATAATTCTTGTTCATACATTATACATATATGCATAATATTATGTTTCACGTCATTGGATACTCTATATGGGGATACCTATGTAGGCATAATCTACTTTACAGAGCCTCAACATGAGAACCGAAATGTTTACAACTTAAATATGTTATGTAATTAACAACAGTACTTGCTGAAACAAGTACAAATATCCATTCCTTCTAACATATCTCTCCATCCAGACATACACACACATGCATATCATTTACATCAACTTTAAGGGCTCAATAACTATTTCTAATTTCATTTTCATTGTTGTCATACTGCTTGCTTGAGGAGGCCCAATCATACAAGGTAATATGAACACTAGTGCATTAATTGGATTGTTCCTCTTAGGTGGGGAAAATCTAATGTGAAGCATCTAAATAACTTGGAATCCCTTCATATGCTTTTCCATTTCTTTACATTTTTGTTTTAAGAATACTAGAACCTGCTAAAGACGATAATTATATGTCTGCAATCATTTCTGTTGTAGCTAGAACACTCACTCAACCTTTAGCTACGAAAATTTGAAGCAAGATTTTGTGTGGTTCTAACATAGGGAATATGACTAACATAATTTGTGTGTCTAACAGTTTCCAAGTCCAAATGAGTATTCTGCATTCATGGGGGATTTCTCCACATGCGCAAGAATTGCTACCTTCACCATGATGTTGCTAAGTAGAGTTATATTCTACAAATATGGTTGGGGAGTAGAAGTTACCATCACACCTACTGTGTTGCTGGCGACAAGAGTAGCTTTCTTTGGTATCATTCTCTGCAATGAACCACTCACTCCCTTATTGGGTAAGTTTGGCATGACACCTCTTTTGGAAGCTTTGTATATTGGATCTCTTTAGAACATCTTTAGCAAGAGTGCTAAATATAGTTTGTTTTATACTTGCAAAGAGATGGATTGCATTCCTATTGATGAGGACACCAAGGTATATTGCCTTTGCATTTTGTCTCAAGTTTTAAAGGCCTCTGTGTATTCTGTTTTCACTTTCATATTTAAAAAAAATAAAAATAAAGTCAAGTATTGTTGTAGGGATTATGCTAAGGAATAATGCCAAACTACTCCTCTCGCTGGGATATTGAATTTGTTATCATTGTAGGTCATGTTTTACAGCCGAAAATTGTTTCAATTTAACATATATCATTATATGTGATATCATTCTAGGTTCTTTTATAGGTTAAAGGAAAGGCTGCAATAGATGTGGTATGCAATCCATTGGGAAAGTTGGGAGGGGAACTGATTCAACAATTTTTTATTTTAACATTTGGTTCACTTTCCAACTCCACTCCCTACCTCGGGGGCATCTTGTTGGTTATAGTGTTGGTCTGGTTAGAAGTTGCACGGTCATTGGATAGTCAATTAGCTTTGTTGGTGAAGAAATACCTTAAGAGAAAGTATCTGGAGGGTAAGTTGTCTAGCGTTGATATGGTAGAAAAATAAGACGTTACTTTGGATGCAAAACATTGCGCTACATAGGAAGAAAAATAGGGTGCAACAATAGAAGAAGTATTTGGCATCGTTTTGGTAGAAAATACGATGCAAAAAAATATTTGGAAGTAAAACATGGTGCAAAATGGGATGCTAAACTGGTAGCAAAAATGGATGAAATATTAAATGCTACTTTAAATGCTACTTTGGATGAAATATTGGATGTTACTTTGGAGGTTTTCAAGAATGGTTTGTTGGACTTGGTTTTTTATTGGACGTCATGTTGGATTTATGTTCCTGGTAAGACCTGACACCTTGTTTCCCCATGGCTCTGTGGCTTGTGGCTACGTGGCTTAACCTATGTTCTCATGGAATGGATTTTATTCTCGTGCTTCCTTGTCATTAATTGAAAATGGTAATCTTCTTGGTTCTACCCTATGGCATTTACTAATGGTTTATAAAAAGATCTTCCATGACCATGAAGTTGAACGATTTTAATGTAATTACTTAGTTTGATATGGATTTAGACGAAAAAATCCTTATTTTGCGGAGTGTTTGAACAATTTTTGAACTGTCGCTCTAAAACTTGCAAATGTTTATTTTAAAAACAAAGTCTCAAAAGGGTTTTATTATTGTATTTACATAGTCTATTTGATCATTGAAAGTTGTCTCGATTTTTTACTCTATAAGTTCGATTTGCCAGTAAAATATTTCTGGGGACGAAGGTCATTTCTATTTTTCAGTGCTTAGTTAATGCAGTAGTTGATTAGTGTAATGTTACGGCCATGAGGCCATTACTCTATTTCAGTTGTCTTTATAAAATGATGAGATTGGGGTCGTGAGGCCACTATCAAGTCGATAATTTTTAAAATGGATACCACTGTTCAAATATGGAATAGAAAATATTTAAGAGGAACTCGTAAGGTTGTTGTGAATCCTTCTTTAAGGTATTTATTGTATGTTTTTATTAAATGGATTCCAAATAATACTAAGACGGTCGTCATCCTGCAACAAGGGTTATGACCTGTTGACAATCTTGATTTAGTGTTTTCTTTTGGAGTAAATACTTGTATTTTGGTTGGGTCATAAAGCGTATGTATTTGTAACTCTTATAGTATTATATATATATATATATATATATATATAACTTAAATATTTCTAGGGCTGAAGGCCATTTCTATTTTCCAGCACTTGATTAATGCAGTAGTTGATTAGTGTAATGTTATGGACATGAGGCCATTACTCTGTTTTGATTGTCTTTATAAAATGATGAGACTGGGATCGTGAGGCCACTATCAAGTTGTGTTTGGGTACACAAGGTACTCCCAAAAGACCGAACACCTTCAGATACCGCTTCACACAAACAGATCACAGATCAACACACCGATTTTTGTCACGTGGTTAAAACCCTCGAGAGGGAAACAGTCCATGGCCCCAGCCAAATAGCTACTTGGAGCAATTTATTATGCAAAAGAAAGAAAGTTACATGAGATTCTCATAATCGATCAACTAGCCAAGGACCCTCTATGCTGTTTAAATAGAGATCATAGACCAATCGAGTGTTAAGCCACGGATCAATGGTAGGTATGATCTAAGAGAAGTTGAACCGTCGGATCACTCTATGTCTAGAACATGTCGTGACCGTCAGATTAGAATATTTACAAATGCATACTAATGCATACTAAAGAAACACACTTTTACCTAACGGATATATTACACAAGTTGATCTTAACTAACTCCTAAGTGTCTAAATATCCTAACATCCCCCCTTAAGAACAACTTGGGATAGGATTGAAGGATTTACAAAAGTGACACTATTAGGAGAAGGAAGGAGGCATTAGAGCCTATCCCCCCTTTCTGCCACTTGTACTTCCCCTGAAGTAGATGCCACCTTGTATCATCAACTTGTTGGTAGTCTTTTATACTTGACTCATTCCCGTCCTGACCTTTCCTTTGTCGTTGGTTGTGTTTCCCGTTATATGCAAACTCCTCATGAAAGTCACTGGAAAGCAGCAAAAAGAATACTTCAATATATTCAAGGTACAACTCAGTTTGGGATTCATTACAGTACATGGGGGGAAACCTTTGTTGGTGTAACACCCTGGTTTTGACCCCGTTGCATTAGATGTATATGATGATGTATATATTGTAAATGATCATGGTGTGGAGCCAAAGGCCAAGGCCCCGCCATTGGTCAGTTATGCTATGTTTTGGATTTAAATTGTCACCGATGGAATATCGGGCCATGCGGCATATATTATGTTGGTCATCATGTAAATACGCATCTATAATTAATTAAATGAATCCGACCAGCTACGATCGCAGCAACTAAAATGAGAAGGGGGCATGATTTTCCCAAGGATGAGGATGTGGGGGAATTTGTCTAACTTTGGCCAATAGGGTGAAAATCCATGTGTCTTCTTACCTTGTTTTATTCCAACCACTTTCATTAAGAAAGGCTGCTGGTGGTTGAGGCAGTTATGATCTTTGGGAGTGGGGTGGCAGGACTGTCAGTCCTCACCCACATGCACACTCCACCCACTGTTGACTTCACTATGGCAGGAAAAACCTTCACGCACTCTCCAATTCGGACCTCATGATTTGCTATTCACCTCCACATTCTGTTCCTTCCTCACGTTGCTCATCCACACGTAGGGATTTCACTCTCCACGACTATGCTGAAGGCTCATGCACATCCACTTTCACGCCCTCTTTGGGGGCTGTTCATTTTCGCGCCTAAACCATTTCCTGTTCATTAGTCTCTCACGCACAGGATTTCCTGCTTTTAACCACGTAGTTTCTCCTCTACGAATTTGAGAATGGTGTGGCTCTGTCCTTCGCTCAGGGGATAATTTATGGGTTCTGCATTATGGTTGTATACGCACCGGTCGGGATACTGTAAATTCGTCCCCAAGTGTGGTCTGCATACGTTTTTCCTCAGCAACCTCGATTGTGAAAAACGAACTGTTGTTTTCCCCATGTATGTTGGTAATGTATGCTAATTACATTTCAGAACTGTTGTCCCCCCCCCCCCCATGTTGTAAATTGGTGCACTGATACGTTCAGTGGGACTATATAATCGCTTGGGAGCCATTTTTCCCTGTTTAAGCTATGACAGCTAAATTAATTGCCTGAGTGCATGGTTGGTCTTCGGACTATGAGAGGAGTAGGGATGGCGGCTTAGTTTTGCTTGATAAACCTGGTGGCTGGAAGCCACACAGACATAGCTAGAGGGCTAGCCTTCTTCTCCATCACCCCTGAATAGCACTGGAAGGGAATGCAGGGCCTAAGGGACTATGTAGCAGAGAAGGGACTGGTTCCTTGTGTTGGGTGTGTTTGGGTGTCTTAGAGGTCAGGCTAGTTCTGGTGTAGGTGTTCTTGGCTCTGTAATGAGCTCACTAGCTTAGCATTTAGCCTTTCCCCAACTCCTTGATGGATTAATAAACCCAACTGTGTTGGCTTAGCTATGTTTGTATATCCTTGGCTATGTGTAAGCCTGCTAGTTCCCTTATTCCTTGGTGAATCATGCCCAGCTTGGGGGTGGCAGCGTTGCTGAGAGATTAAGGAGCATGCTGGCCTATGGTTGGGTGGAACATTGCAGCGATGTAGCTAGTTGCGGAACGACTTCTTCATAAGATAAGTGATCTTGTCCATTTTTACTTCTGCGACTATGTTTACTGTTAATGATATGAAATGAATGCACGTTAATTCTGTTGTGCAAGATACATAACTGTAGCTGTGTATGTTGAATAATTGCATCTATGCATGATAAATGTTTGTGTGTGCATGTTTCTAGTTCAATACTTTGTTTCAGCATTCTGTTTTAGTAATTTTGTGCAAGCACATGTTCATGGGGCTCTTAGCCCGGCTGGTTAAGGCCATGGTTGCGTCCTCTCTGAATGGAAGGAGGGATGGGGACGTGACAATATGGTATCAGAGCTCATGTTGCAGCATGGGCCTGCATGAACCGTGAAGATGCAGTAACAGAGGTTGTATCTCATTATGCCCAGCAGAAGTCAGAATGTGAATGACTGTAAAATTGAGAAAATTTGGCTAAGTGTTGGATCAGTTGAAGAAATCAGAGGAATTGAATTCTGCTGTTGCGGAAGAGTTAGAAGTCTCCCATCCGCCATTGCAGAAGTCCAAACCACTAAGTCTTCCGACGGGGAAGGACTTCCGATGTAGCGGAAGAGTTAGTGGTATTTCCGTCCATCGTTGTAGAAGCCAAAGTCATTTGGCTTCCGATGTAAAAGGATTGTCGATGCCGGTCAAGTCAGTTCACCAATCGAAAGAAGTTATTGTCTGGAGTGCCTCTGATCGAAAGGAAAAGCGTTTCACGAGCCGCCATTGTGGAAGAGAAATCATTAAGGCTTCTGATCCAAAAGACCGCCGATGCCCAAAGCTAAAAATTTCTTTAAGAAAGGAGCGTCCAATCGAAGAGGAAAGTGTTCCGAGAGCCGCCATTGTGGAAGAGAAAGTGGTTCATGTGCCGCCATTGTGGAAGCGAAAGCGCTAATACTTCCGATGTGGAGAGACAGCCGACAGCTGATTCTGTGGAAGGAAATTTTGAATTTCCCATGGAATTTCTCAGCAGATTTCGACTGTTTTCAGAGGGATTTTTTCAGTGGTTTTTCCAGTGAAATTTTAGGGCTAAAAAGGGGAAAAGAGGCAGCGAGCTTATGCGCCGGATTGCGCTAAAATCAATAAATTACAAAAAAAAAAAACGAGGGCACTACCCTCGACCCGCCCTGCAGCCACAAGGGGGCAAGCCCCCTTGACCCCTGTCGTCTCCCTCAGATAGACATTCTTAATGAAGAAAATCTTGTTTTGGGAAAATTTGTAATTTTATAATTTCTCCAGGAAAAGGTAAGCAATGCTAGTTTATATCAATGTTATGCATCTAACATTTGTGTTATTAACACGTTTACAGAATCATAGTCACTTTCAAGGGAAGTTCCAGGTAGTGCAGTTTGGTAAGTAAGTGGTGGTTCAGTTATGAGAACCCATGATGGGTATGATGCCCGGGATTCTTATGAGTGAGCAGAAGATGCCATGGGAGAAAATTTCCGTAATAGAAATGATGACATAGAGTCTAATGGAAGGAGATTCCAAGAGACCCCGTCAAATGTTGCAGCTACCATGAGAAGCTTAATTAAATCCCAGGAAGAGCAGCATCAGTTGAATGCTGCAATGTTGTAGAGTTTGACAGACTTGCAAAGAAGGATAGACTCTAGACGAGGTACAGCAATACCCGAAGGCAATAAGAGCAGTACTAGGAGAAGGAGAAGGACTTCTAGTGGATCATCTGATTCCGAAGAATCCAGTGGGGATTCAAGTTCTTCTTCTCATAAAAGGAAAAGAAAGAGACACCATAGGGATCGCTCTCAAGATGAATTTAAGAAAGCTAAAACTCCTACATTCAATGGTGAGGTAAATACTGGACAAGAGGTTGAGGCTTGGCTTCTTGGGATAAAGAAGTACTTTCAAGTGCATGATTATTCAGGAAACATGAAGGAAAGAGTTGCCATATTCAATCTGAATGGAAGAGCATCCATTTGGTGGGAACACTTCAAGCAAGTAAAGAGGATCAGCGAAAGGAGACTGAAGTGGAAGCAGTTCAAGAAGTATTTTAAGCAAAAATACCTCTCTTACAGGTATTATGATGACAAGACTAAGGAGTTCCATGAGCTGAGATTGGGACAGCAAACCATGGAAGAATATGCAAATACGTTTTTGGAGCTGTTGAGGTATGTCCGATACATCAGAGATGAAAACGTGAAGGTCCAGCGTTTTCTAAGTGGATTACCTCAGTCTTACAAAGATAGGATTGAGTTTTATGAGCCTAGAACTCTTGAAGAAGCAATAAGGAAGGATAAGTATTGCTATGAGCAAAGCAAAGGTAAGCTAGATTACCATAAGGCATGGAAGGACAAGAAGAATGAGAAGTTTGACCAAAGAAAGAAAGGTTTCAAACCTTCTAACTTCAGGAATCAGCAGAAGCAGCCATCTCAAGCTGCGAGTAAGCCAGTTGGAGTGACCGGAGAAAAGCCTAAGGATCCACAATAGAATAGAGGGCCACTTCAATGTTGGAAATGTGGAGGACCCCACATGCGCAGGAATTGTCCACTCGAGAATGAGAGTGCAAGACCAACTTATAACATCCATGAAGCAGAAACAGTGGGTCAAGTAGCAAGGGCAGTTCCTAGGATCTATGCAGCACTGAAGGACCATCAGGCAGATCACCAGTCAGCTGTGGTTGAAGTAGCAGGTAAGATTGTTGAGCAATCTGTTTCTATTTTGATTGACCCTGGTTCTATGCACAGTTACATCACTCCTAGAGTAGTAGAGATTTGTGCTTTTAAGACAGTAAAGCATAGGAAGTCTTGGTTAGTCCAGCTAGCCACTGGAACTAAGAGAAAGGTTAGTGAAATGGTAGAGAAATGTCCATTGGTCATGAATGGATTGGTCACTTGTGTAGATCTGAATGTTCTACCGCTTGGTTCCTATGATGTTCTCATTGGAATGGATTGGTTAGAAGCTCACAGAGTGAAGCTTGATTGCTACAATAAGACTTTTGAATGCATGAATGAAGAAGGGAACCTAGTAGTTGTGAAAGGCATTCTAAAGGTGGTTTCAGCACGACAGGTTTCAGCTATGCAGCTAAAGAAGTTTTGTAGGAAGGGTTTCCAGTTGTATGCAGCTCATATCTTGGAGACATCAGGAGATGAAACTCTGGGGTTGGAGGACTATCAAGTGTTACAAGAATTCAGGGATGTGTTTCCTGATGAGATTCCAGGGCTTCCTCCAAAGAGGGACATTGACTTCACAATTGAACTTGTGCCAGGAGCAGCACCAGTGTCCAAGGCACCCTACAAGATGAGTATACCGGAGATGCTAGAATTGAATATGCAACTGCAAGAGTTGTTGGAAAAGAAGTATATCCAACCGAGTGTGTCTCCTCTGGGAGCACCAGTTCTATTTGTCAAGAAGAAAGATGGTACACTCAGGTGATGCATTGATTACAGGAAATTGAACAAGGTTACTGCGAAGAATAAATACCCTTTTCCTAGGATTGATGACCTCTTTGATCAAATGAGTGGAGCAAAGGTATTTTCCAAGATTGACTTGAGGTCTGGTTACCATCAAGTGAGAATCAAGGATGAAGACATTCATAAGATAGCCTTCAGGACAAGGTATGGGCATTATGAGTTTGTAGTGGTACCATTTGGTCTCACAAATGCACCAGCTACATTTATGTGCCTTATGAATAGTGTCTTCAGCAGGTATTTAGACAAGTTTGTTCTTGTTTTCCTTGATGACATTCTTGTTTATTCTAAGGATGAGAAAGAGCATGAAGAGCATTTGAGATTGACATTGCAATTGCTCAGGGAGCATCAGTTGTATGCAAAACTGAGCAAGTGTGACTTCTATAGAGATAGAATTCAGTATTTGGGTCACATTATCTCAAAAGAGGGTATATCTATGGACCATGAAAAGATTGAATCCATTATGAATTGGCCTACTCCAAGAAATGTGACAGATGTAAGATCTTTTATGGGACTTGCAGGATACTACAGGAGATTCATTGAGGGATTCTCCAAAGTTGCACATGCTATCACTTCTTTGCAAAAGAAGGGGATGAAGTTTGAATGGACATTGAGGTGTGAAGAAAGCTTCCAGAGGTTGAAGAATCTTCTCACTAGTGCACATGTATTAAAGGTTGCAGATCCAGAGAAAGATTTTGTGGTGTGTACCGATGCATGCGGACAAGGGCTTGGAGGAGTCCTTATGCAGGACAACCACATGATATGTTATGAGTCAAGAAGGCTTAAGGAACATGAGAAGAACTATGCCACTCATGATCTAGAGCTTGCAGCCATCGTACATGCTCTCAAGATGTGGAGACATTACTTGATGGGTAGGAGATTTGAGCTCAGAACAGATCACTGTGGACTAAAGTATTTATTTGATCAGCCTACTTTGAATGGTAGGCAAGCAAGATGGCTAGAGTTTAAATGTGAGTTTGATTTTGAAATCAAGCACATAAAGGGAAAAGAGAACAAGGTAGTTGATGCACTCAGCAGGAAGGTACAGGAAATGCATGTGGCATCTCTTAGTATTTGCCAGTCAGATTTGAGGCAACAGATTGTTAGTCATGCTGCTAGAGATGAATTGTATGAGCAAGTAAAAGACAAATTGCAGCAGCAAAGTCTTGAGAAGAGGTATGAGGGATATAAATTGGAAGAAGATGGACTTCTCACTTTTAAAGGTAGAATTTATATTACGAATGTAGCAGATTTGAGGAGAGTTGTTATGGATGAAATCCATCAAGCTCCGTATTCTGGTCACCCGGGATATCAAAAGACAATTGTTATAGCTAGAAAGCAGTACTTTTGGCCAGGTATGAAAAGGGATATGGCTGAATACATTTCAAGGTGTATGAAATGTCAACAGGTAAAGGTTGAGCATCAGCATCTTGCAAGCTTGTTGCAACCTTTTCCAGTTCCAGAATGGAAATGGGAAGTTATTTCCATGGATTTTGTTACAGGATTGCCAATGAATTGGAGACAACATGATTCCATCATGGTTGTGGTAGACAAGTTGACTAAGGTAGCACATTTTATACCGATTAAGTCTACATATGAGACTGGCGACATTGCAAAGATCTTCATGAAGGAGATATTCAAATTGCATGGATTTCCGAAGGCAATAGTCTCTGACAAAGATGTCAAGTTCACTTCCAACTTTTGGAAGGGGTTGTTTGTAGATTTGGGTACAAAGCTAAAATTCAGCACTGCATGCCATCCTCAGATAGATGGTCAGACAGAAAGAGTTAATCAGGTGCTTGAAGACATGCTTCCCATGTACGTAATGGACAAACCAACCAAGTGGGAAGATTACTTACACATGGTAGAGTTTGCTTATAACAATGGACATCAGGCATCCTTGGGAATGAGTCCGTATGAAGCTTTGTATGGAAGAAGGTGTAGGACACCAGTGACTTGGGATAATCCAGTGAACAGGATTGTACTTGGAACAAAATTGCTCAAGGAAATCAAGCAAGAGGTCATAAAGATCAGGCAGAAGCTGAAAGCAGCACCGGATAGACAGAAAAGCTATGCAGATAAGCATAGGGTGAACAGGGAGTTCATTGTTGGGGATCATGTCTACCTCAGAGTGAGGGCAAGGAAGAGTTCCTTGAAGCTTGGAAGTTGTGCCAAGTTGTCACCAAGATATTGTGGGCCGTTCAAAGTGCTTGAAAGAATAGGGCCTGTTGCATATAGACTTGCATTTCCTGCTAGCACTAGGGCTCATAATGTTTTTCATATTTCTTTGCTTAAGAGATATGTACATGATCCTAACCATGTGATAAATTGGGATGTTATTCAGGTGGAACTCGAGGGAGAGTTCCGAATCGAGCCAATGCGCATCCTCGACAGGAAGGTCACAATGCTCCGGAACCGAGCCATAGGTCAGGTAAAGGTGCAATGGGAGCACTACTGACCTGAAGAGGCTACATGGGAGCTGGAGGATGCCATGCGATTGGCACATCCATTTTTTTTTAATTTTGCGGAACACTGAGGCGATACCAATGTAACATTTTGTTCAAATTTTGTAAAAGCACTGAGGACAGTGCTATTGAAGGGGGAGGGGAATGTAACACCCCGGTTTTGACCCCGTTGCATTAGATGTATATGATGATGTATATATTGTAAATGATCATGGTGTGGAGCTAAAGGCCAAGGCCCCGCCATTGGTCGGTTATGCTATGTTTTGGATTTAAATTGTCATCGATGGCATATTGGGGCATGTGGCATATATTATGTTGGTCATCATGTAAATACATATCTATAATTAATTAAATGAATCCGACCAGCTACGATCGCAGCAACTAAAATGAGATGGGGGCATGATTTTCCCAAGGATGAGGATGTGGTGGAATTTGTCCAACTTTGGCCAATAGGGTGAAAATCCATGTGTCTTCTTACCTTGTTTTATTCCAACCACTTTCATTAAGAAAGGCTACTGGTGGTTGAGGTAGTTATGATCTTTGGGAGTGGGGTGGCAGGACTGTCAATCCTCACCCACATGCACACTCCACCCACTGTTGAATTCACTATGGCAGGAAAAACCTTCACACACTCTCTAATTCGGACCTCACGATTTGTTGTTCACCTCCACAGTCTGTTCCTTCCTCGCGTTGCTCATCCACACGTAGGGATTTCACTCTCCATGACTGTACTGAAGGCTCATGCACATCCACTTCCGCGCCCTCTCTGGGGGCTGTTTATTTTCGCGCCTGAACCATTGCCCATTCATTAGTCTCTCATGCACAGGATTTCCTGGTTTTAACCACATAGTTTCTCCTCTGCGAATTTGAGAATGGTGTGGCTCCGTCCTTTGCTCAGGGGCTAATTTGTGGGTTCTGCATTGTGGTTGTATACACACCGGTCGGGATACTGTAAATTCATCCCCAAGTGTGGTCTGCATATGTTTTTCCTCAGCAGCCTCGATTGTGAAAAACGAATTGTTGTTTTCCCCGTGTATGTTGGTAATGTATGCTAATTACATTTCATAACTGTTGTCCCCCCCCCCCCCCTGTTGTAAATTGGTGCACTGATACGTTCAGTGGGACTGTATAATCGCTTGGGAGCCGTTTTTCCCTGTTTAAGCTGTGACAGCTAAATTAATTGCCTGAGTGCAATGGTTGGTCTTCGGACTGTGAGAGGAGCAGGCATGGGGGCTTAGTTTTGCTTGATAAACCTAGTGGCTGGAAGCCACACAGATAGAGCTAGGGGGCTGGCCTTCTTCTCCATCACCCCTTAATAGCACTGGAAGGGAATGCAGGGCCTGAGGGACTGTGTAGCAGAGAAGGGACTGGTTCCTTGTGTTGGGTGTGTTTGGGTGTCTTAGAGGTCAGGCTAGTTCTAGTGTAGGTGTTCTTGTCTCTGTAATGAGCTCACCAGCTTAGCATTTATCCTTTCCCCAACTCCTTGATGACTTGATAAACCCAACTGTGTTGGCTTGGCTATGTTTATATATCCTTGGCTATGTGTAAGCCTCCTAGTTCCCTTATTCCTTGGTGAATCATGCCCATCTCAGGGGTGGCAGCGTTGCTGAGATATTAAGGTTCACACTGGCCTATGGTTGGGTGGAACGTTGCAGCGACGTAGCTAGTTGCGGAACGACTTCTTCATAAGATAAGTGATCTTGTCCATTTTTACTTCTGCGACTATGTTTACTGTTAATGATATGAAATGAATGGTTGAATGAATGCACGTTAATTCCACTGTGCAAGATACATAACTGTAGCTGTGTATGTTGAATAATTGCATCTGTGCATGATAAATGTTTGTGTGTGCATGTTTCTAGTTCAATACTTTGTTTCAGCATTCTGTTTTAGTAATTTTGTGCAAGCACATGTTCATGGGGCTCTTACCCCGACTAGTTAAGGCCATGGTCGCATCCTCTCTGAATGGAAGGAGGGATGGGGATGTGACAGTTGGTTGGTTTCACTGATTCAGATTGGGTCAGAGATCCTGATGATCGAAATTTTACTGCAGGTTATGTTTTCAATCTGGGATCTGGACCTGTCACTTTGGCTTGTAAGAAACAACAAGTTCTTGCTCTTTCTTCAACAGAAGCAAAATATCAAGTCACAGTTAATGCCAGTCAGGAAGCTTTATGGCTTCAAAAAATCCTTTCAGAGTTTGGATTCAAGCAATAGCAGCCTACTCCACTTTGGTGCGACAATCAAAGTGCCATCAAACTTGCCAAAGATCCAGTTCTACATCAACGCAGCAAACACATTGAGCTACGCATGCGCTTCATCAAAAATCTTGTTCATGATAGTGTTATTGAAGTTCTCTATTTCCCTACAGATGATCAAGCTGCAGACATCTTCACCAAGTCTCTTACAGAAGAGAAGTTTTCTAAACTTTTGTCACAAATCAACACACCGATATTTGTCACGTGGTTAAAACCCTCGAGAGGGAAACAGTCCATGGCCCCAGCCAAATAGCTACTTGGAGCAATTTATTATGCAAAAGAAAGAAAGTTACATGAGCTTCTCATAATCGATCAACTAGCCAAGGACCCTCTATGCTCTTTAAATAGAGATCATAGACCAACCGGGTGTTAAGCCACAGATCAATGGTAGGTATGATCTAAGAGAAGTTGAACCGTCGGATCACTCTATGTCTAGAACATGCCGTGACCGTCGGATTAGAATATTTACAAATGCATACTAATGCATACTAAAGAAACACACTTTTACCTAACGGATATATTACACAAGTTGATCTTAACTAACTCCTAAGTGTCTAAATATCCTAACAAGTTGATAATTTTTAAAATGGATACCATTGTTTAGATATGGAATAGAAAATATTTAAGAGGAATTTGTAAGGCTATTGTGAATCTTTCTTTAAGGTATTTATTTTATGTTTTTATTTAATGGATTCCAAATAATACTAAGATGGTCGTCGTCCTACAACAAGGGTGGTGACCTATTGACAATCGTGATTTAGTGTTTTCTTTTGGAGTAAACACTTGTATTTTGATTGGGTCATAAAGCCTCTGTATTTGTAACTCTTATATATATA
>LPNX010553740.1:239823-301146 GCA_001517045.1 Pseudotsuga menziesii
GGTTTGAACCCTCTATTGATTATGATTTTTAACTTGGGATGTTTAATTAGTTTTATATACGATTTTTCCTAACTAGAGAGGTTAGAAAATATAGTTTTTAAATGTTTTATGTTTCTACAAAAAGATAAGCTCGGAAGCTAAAGTTTTATGGAATGAATAATAGGTATATAATTACTAATATATATATATAATCTATGGATTTAAACTTATTCTTGCATACAATTGTATGAATTCTTAAATCCATAGTTTCGCTTCTATGTAAAACTAGCTTCTGTCGATTGTAATGGAAGTTTTAGGAAAATATTTTGATCTTTAACATTTCTTTGATTAGTAAGAAAACTAGTATATAAAAGAGAGAATAAATGTCATCCGAGTGATCTAGATTGTACTAAGTGAGAACTTGGATGAAAAGTAAATGCTTAGTTTAGTAAACCACGATTATCCTACTTAGGACTGTAATGACTGAATTTAAAGACAAATAAAATAATGAACTTAGAAAACTACTTATAACATCATAGGATAATATCTGCTAAATCTCTTTTATAAATAATTTTAATTATAATATAGTTGCCATTAATCTCTTTAGAACACTAAGGCATGCTTCATAAAACAATAATACATAACTTTGATCTTTTTAACTTGTGCTAACTTAAGGAAATCACTAGTTCATACAATCTATCAACATTCATAAACTTCCAAATACAGATTTAGAATGAACAACATAAATAAAACAAAAAACATAAAATCTGGATAAATTTGCAGAAGGGGGACAAACGCTCAAAGGAGATTGTTCCTCCCAATCGTCTCCTGAAGCATCCAAGATCACTTGCTTTCGGACCCCCGATCATGTTCACTGAACCACTAGGATGAAGATACTGTGAGATAGACCATACATAAAATATCTACAACTTAGCACTCAATAGAAGACTTAACTAAGAAGTTTCACTTTATCTATTCCCTCATCGAATTCCTTGAGTGCCTGACTTTTTCAGTTTGTAGCAGTCACAAGGTTCACTCACTTGGAATAGAATGTAGTGATCCTCTTGCTCAATTCAATTATATTTGTAAGTTTTCCTAGGTCTTTGGGTTAGTTTTGAAATTAAATGAGCAACCTGCTCAGTTCCCCCTCTTAGGGAACATGACCACAATTTTAGGTATTTTGCTTCCTGCAATAGCTAGAAAGTGAAATTATCGTGTTGCCACTTGTCATTCAGCATTCTACAGTTGCTCATTATTCCTAGTGGGTCAGTGAACACTCTTTCAACAGTCTACTTTGGATAGGTGTCTCTCCATTTAATTATTTAAATAAAATAAGTCATCATTGACCATCTTGGTCATAAAAACTTTACAATAATTTTAACATAATGTTTTCTCCAATAAATAAAAATACTTATTTTTCAGTTCTAGGTAGGTTACAGACACCTTTTTATTAACGTGGAATTTGAATTTGAAGGAGACAAGATTTCCAAATCCACATCATCAAAATAATTCAACATGAGGGAGAAGTGAAATTCCCCTTCAATTTATTGAAATTCCCCATTGTCCTTATTAGTATTTTTCTTCTCACTACTACTATTATTAAAGTTTTTATTATTAGTCTTCTTCTTTGTTCATAATGACGGTGAGTACTTCCACCATGAGTGCATCATGCTCCTGTGGATGACTCATTTTGCTTGTTACTTACATACGTTACTTACAAAGTTAAGACTTGTACTTCCAAACACCTCAATAATTGAACCTTAGACAAAGAGATACCCTTAAATAGGTTCAAGCTTTTTCATTCAGCCTTCTACAATTGCTCATTCTTCCTACTGGATCAATGAACACTCTTTCAACAGTCTACTTTGGATAGGTGTCTCTCCATTTAATTATTTAAATAAAATAACTCATCCTTCACCAACTTGGACATAAAAACTTTACAATAATTTTAACATAATGTTTTCTCAAATAAATAAAAATATTTATTTTTCATTTCTAGGTGGGTTACAGACACATTTTTATTAACGTGGAATTTGATGTCAAAGGAGACAGGATTTCCAAATCCATTTCATCAAAATAATTCAACATGAAGGAGAAGGCAAATTCCCCTTCAATTTATTGAAATTCCCCATCATCCTTATTCTTTTTTTTCTTCTCACTACTACTATTATTAATGGTGTTATTATTAGTCTTCTTGTTTGTTCATAATGATGACGAGTACTTCCACCATGTGTGCATCATGCTCCTACAAATAACTCAATTTGCTTGTTACTTGCATACCTTACTTACAAAGTTAAGACTTGTACTTCCAAACACCTCAAGAATTGAACCTTACAAAAAGAGATACCCTTAAATAGGTTGAAAATTTGTCATATCTTCACTCTGTGTGTTGATATAGATTCATTGAACATGTTGTGGACACCATTATTTTGAGCCATGTATAACCTTAAATTTGGATTGCTTTGACCGATTTCACTACAACAAAACCCTGTGATTAGCGTCTCTTTTAGCTTCCTTTTTAGCCTCCACTATCATTTTTAGTGTATTTTTCATCATTTTTTGGAAAAAGTGGACACTTTTACATGGGATGGCATTTTTAATGGCATTATTTGCATCCCTTTTCGAAATTTGGCGCTATTTTGGATGCTAATTAACATCCCAATTAGCGTCCCAATTAGCGTCATGTTTTAAAAGTTGTCGTTATTGTGGATGCTAATTAGAATCCCAATTAACGTCCGAATTAGTGTCCCAATTAGCATCACAATTATCATCCCAATTTGAATCCCAATTAACGTCCCAATTAGCGTCCAAAAAAACATTCCATATAATGCCCAAAATAGCCTCCAAACAATGTCCTAAATAACATATCACCATATATTAATCTAAGGTTAGTGATAGGAATTACGCCATGAATTTTAGTAGGAAAAACATCCAACATAGCATGAAGTATAGAGCCAAGAATTGCACCTAGAAAACATCCAACATAGCGCCAGGTATAGCACCTAGAATAATGCCAGAAATTTCTAAAGGAACCGCGCTAGGAATTGCACTAGGTTTAGAGCTAGGAATTGGGTTCAAAAAACATCCGACATAACACTAGATACATTAATGTCAATGTCAATTATCATGATTCATGTGATAATAATTTTGGTATTGATTTATCACAGTGGCACCTAAATGTTCATAATCATCATCACTTTTGGATCTTGATTAATCCTAACGAGGGGTAAATTATCTTAATTTGTCACCTAAATTTCTCTAATGACATTTGAGTGTCCCCAACAACATTTGATATACCCTAATGGCATATGATTGGCCCTAACAACATGACGATGATGTATTACGATAATTATGATGGAGCGTATGGATATGATTTGATAAGTATAAGACTATATCATCAATTCTTGTGAGGTAGTAGGGCTCCTTGCTCGTAATTATCACAATTATATTGATGATGACATTGATGATGACTACGACGATGACAATGATGTTGAGTTATTGTATGATGATGATCACGATGTAAATGTCAATGATTATCATGCATGTAGTATCACTTTTGGATCCTAATTGATTCTAATGGCACCTAAATGTCTGTAATGACATCTAAATGACCCTAATATCATCGAAATGAATGTAATAACATATAAATGACCTTAAAAATTACATGACATGAATCTTAATGGCAACAGACTAGCACCAATAATTAAGGAATCGTGTATGGAGTCACGCCAGCAACTAGAAGCCTTCAAGATTTTTCCTGCATTAAAAAAATGCAAAAATTGGAAGTGTTATCAGTGGCATGCATAGCAGGTGTCACCGATGATTTTGTTAGTGAACTACTCACTTATCTAGGCTATGACTTGAAAGAGATTTCTCTATTTGGTTGTGGTTAAGTGGTTCAATTTTTTTAGTGTTTTAAATTACTTAAGATCAAATAACTTGGATAGTGGAATATCTTTCAGAGCATACCTCATGCTTACATTAGTTTGATACCTATGTTATTGAGGGTGTTTGTTGATCACTAGACAATTGCAATGTAGAAAGTTGGTTGATGGTGCCCTAGAAGTAATAGGTATTCTGTGTTTTGCAACGAATGCTCTCATCCTAGACAACCTTTCTCTCTTTACTGACACAACACTTTTCCACCTTGAAAATGGATGTAGATTACTTCAAACCTTATCATTAAAAATATGTTCATTCATGTTAGCAAATGGTGCATAACTATTTCTAAGGGGTGTGAAGTAAATCTTTCCATTTCTAGAACAACCCTTATTTGTTGATGACTTTGATGCAAGAAGCATCCAATACCAAGCAAATATACTATATTTTTGCAACTGAAAATCTTCCTTAGATGCATCTTTTAATTTTTTTGGTATTTAGCTTACATATGTCTAAACAGTGTCTGGGATATAACATATCATGTATTTAGCAGTACCATTTGATTTCTTTCTAAACAGCTTTGTGATATAAATGTATTTTTTAATTCTCTTTCTTAGTCCCTTGGTCTCATCAACTGGGTTTCAAATATCTTTTTTATCAAGATGACAACAATATATATGCTTTGTATTTTTATTTTTTGTTTCCTTCGATGAATGTTAACAAATGTAGAACTTTAGATATTCAACATCTACATCCAAGTTTTTGGTGGTTAATTTATTTTTGTATAAAGAAAATTGGCATTTCCTAGGTATTGTCTATAATGCAGCCTTGTGTTTTTTTTCCAATGGTAACTTTGCAAGGAAATCTATGATGCTTCCCACCATTCCTTGATGGAATCCCTAATAAACCCATTAGCGTGGATTATTGCACCTCACTCAGGATGATTCGAAACAGGAACCTAGTAGCATTGGCACTAGCCATGGAATACCAATAATGGTTCCATAACCTTTAACATGCCATCAATTTTTGTTTGGAACTCGTCTCATTATATACATGTCCCTTGGTGAGTCATGTGGTTTTGCACAAAACTCATAGGAATTCCTCCTCAACTTTTGTTGGTTGATAATGGCATTTGGTATTGAGTAATTTACAAAAAGAATGTGATATTTTCCAAAATAATAAGCCATAAAATATTCCTCATCTTTGTATTTTCCAACATAATGTCACTGCAAATTTAATGAATGTAAATCATACATATTAAGTGTCTGTTGGTGTATAATAAATAGTCTAAGTCTCAAAGCACTCTATTAAAAAGGTTGGGTGGATGTATTGTTGGGCGTAAAGCACTCCATTATATTGGTGGATGTATTGTATTGTATTGGTGGATGTATTATTGGGCGTAAACAATTTTATTCCATCCAATGTCTTTGTATGATTTCATAAATAATTATCCCATGGAATTTTCCAACCAAGGCTTGTCTTTAGTAGTGTAGAATGCCTCATGCATGATTCCCTCCTCCACAACCAACCTTGGCTTCTCTTCACAATGTTTTACAATTCTTGCCCCTGTTTTCCTCAACATGGACCCCTTTGAATGATTTATTGCCTTTGACTCTCAACTATTGTCATTTTAGTCTTGAAACTTTTTCCTTGGTGATTGAGACTAGACATTTCAATCAAATCCTTTAGTGATATATCTACTAAGGTAGGTTGATTGTTATATGATGTCGATATCACTAACATGAGTTTCTAGTGAGGACCATTACTTTATCTTATATGAGTACCCTGACCATTATCACTACTAATGGCGAGCCTTGTATTCCTCTAAGTGATACATTGGATTTTGTTCATTTCTAACTGATCTCCACCAAATGATAGAGGGTCCCTTTTTCCCTAAACATTCAAGGTAAAACCATCACCTTGTCCCTTTGTAAAAGAGGCAAAACTTGTCACGGGGGACTTTCATGATACCTTTTCCTTTTCCCTAGAAGGGTCTTCATAGTTATTCATGACATTAACTCTTGGAATGAAGTTTGGGGTTCTATAGTAACCTAAACCAAAGTTGTTTTCTCCTTCTTAAGATAACCTAGAGTCAAAAGGAAGAGGCTTTCCTGTGTAATCTCTCGAAAAAGAAGCACAAAATTGGAGAGATGAAATTTGACCCCAAGCCTTCCAATGGATCTCCAAGTAGTCAAATAACTTTCTACCTCTTCCATTATTGTGTAGCCTTATGACCTTTTGCTCTTCATACCACCCCATCCTCATCCACCAATACTCCTCCTAATTAAAATACATTTACTTATTTTATACAACAATTTAAAACATTTATAAATCATAAAAAGTTAATTAATTTAAATAATTCAATCATTTCTTATGATTATATGTTGATATAATACAACATACGATATATATATAGGCTATTTGGGTTTGAAGCAATAATGAATAGACATGCTGAAATTCAGAAAATTTAGTTGGCTAGGTGTATCATTTCACATACATGTTAGGCTATAATGATGGGTGTGATATGTTAATGCTAACCATATTACTATGATGGAATTATAATACATGTATAAGAATGTTGTACAATTGTACCTAATGCTACAAGTCATACCAACTATATTTATCCAAGGCCATCCTTTTATAATTTTTTTGAGGTTTAATCTTGTAAATGGATTTGCAAAATCATTTTTTTGTAGGTTTATAAATGGATTTGTAAAACCACTCTTTAGATATTTTGAAGCTACAAACATAGAAAATAGCATTTAATGAATTTCAATTAGATAGTTGAAAGTAATATTGTTATAGTGAAGTCTTTAGAGCTTCATCACTAGTTAGAAAATATTAAATGCTTGATAAAATATTTCTATTTTATATCTTTCAATCATGTTTACAAAGAATTGAACGCATAAGCTTATACTCTCTCAAAATTGGTGAAGTTCATTGTATGTTTGGATTTTGAAAATTTGTTGGATTGGATCCAGTTTTGTTGGGTGGTTCTCTCTTCCTGGATGTTGGGTCTATTAGTATTTACCGAGTATAACTTTAACTATGATGATCATATTTTGATTGTTAGATCTTCTATAACTTTAACACAACTTTTTGTAATATACAAAAATTGTTTTTTTTACTGAAAAAAAAATACTGCTCCTACAGAGAATTCAAATCTCACTATATAACATGTTATATAACCAAGGTTTCCTTGAATATTATATTATATTCAAAACATGAAAAAAAATTAAAATAAAAAAAAATAACAATATTAGCTTGGATGATAAAATCTTGCATTCACACATAAACATATGGCTTTACACCTGAAACCCATTGTCTATTGAAAATTTCGAGTGGTAAGTGGTGGGAGCAGAATCATGGAAGTGAATTCAAATCCAAGTACCTTCAGGCTTTCGAAAGAAAATAAATATGGTTTTTTTCATTGGGAGGATCTTTTACCACCTCCAACTCCGATTGTTTGCCACTAGTATCATTGTTCAAATTCAAACACACTGCAATGCTAACATTTGTCATGCTCAGGCCCACCGTCTCACAACACTCTGTAACGAGGGACGTTTGAGGGAGGCTCTGCACATTTTAAATATTATAGAGAACCATGTCCAAAATTCTCTCACCTATGTGTGAGGCTTATAGGGTTTCATTAAGAGAAAAGCCTCACCAGAGGCCAAATTAGGCCATGATCATATCATTTAGAAAGGATTCATGGCAAGCATAGTTTTAGGAAACAACCTTGTCAATGTGTATGTCAAGTGTGGGGATGTGGTGGACACTCATAGAGTTTTCAATCAAAATCCTGAGTGAAATGTGTGCTCTTGGACTATCATGATTGCAGGTTATGAAAACCATGGATTTTATCCCACTAAGGGATTGGCACTCTTTCACCAATGCAAAAATCAGGTGGCAAACCCAATCATTTCACTTTTTCTTATGTTATTCCAACATGTGCACACCTACCTTCCCTCACGCGGGGTGTGGAAATCCATCAACATATAATAAGATGTGGATATGAGTCCAGTGTTTTTGTGATGAGTGCCCTCATAGACATGTATGAAAAATGTGGGTTTACAGAGAAGGCACACAAAGTGTTTGACAAAATGCATCAACGAGAAATATGTGCACCCTCTTGCTCCTTCAACCCCAAAGGAAGAGACGAGAGTGAGAAATGATAATCCGAGGACTACCACAGCAGGTTTTGACCCTGAAGCCCTTGAGAGAGACACCAAGGCTCTTCGTAAAATAAACATCTCCCAAAATTCCAAAAAGGTGTGATTTCATATATTCTGTAATTTATTAATGGTTTCAAATGTCAATGGATGCTGTATTTCATCAAAAGGGAGAAGATGGTCTAGAAATATTGTTCTGTTATTGGGAAATTTTGTTCAGTGGTATCATTTATTTTGTCTCTTTTCCTATTATATATGGAAATGTTCAAACAATTGTTGAAGACATGTTTGTGTTGTACATATTTCACTGCATTAGTTCACTTGTTCAAATGTTTCAATTCACTGTGTATGTTTGCAACTTTCTGCTCACCCACCTAATCCCTTCCACGCTTCCTGTGTGCAATGTTTGAAAATTTCATGGTAATTGTATGTCATTCATAAGATTTGGTTATGTGTGGGTGCATCTGGTTTCAAGCCTTCTTGGGGGAACCTGAGGTGCAAATGTATCATCCTATTCTAAATCCCTTTGATTCAAGGATGCAATGAAAATTAGACTTTCTGCTCCTTAAAGGAAAAGAATCCCCTTAGTCCTGACTTCATAGTGGAGAAATCAAAAAACATTCCAATATTGGAAGTGTTGGACACCAAGGTCTATACTTATGCTAATTTGTATCAAAGAGATGCCATCATTTGTTGTTCTAATGGCTTTGTCCCTTTGCAGCAAGGCTTCCTGAGTGGTTGAATCATACATGGAATTACGATTGTGAGCTCCTCCTCTTCTCTAAGGGTTAGTTCATTGTAATTTTAAAAGCCACAAAGGGTCACCAAAAAGTGTCCAAAGAAGGACCATAGTTCTTGAGAATTGCATGCATATCCTTACTCCTCAACCTTTCTAATGGAAAATGGATAACTCTTACTAATTTTATGAATACCTTATACCATCTTTGGCAATTCACTTGGGTTCAAAGGCTCAGTTGTTGTTTTGATAACTGATAGAGTGTTAAAGCATGGAGTACAGACAATAAATACATCTTCATCAAGATACTCAAGATAGAGTGTTGTTGTTTTCATAATCGAATCATCTACACCCTCTATTAGAACCCAAGATCCAATGGGTGCTTTGTTTATAGGAATTTGATATCGAGCTTGGTAAACCCACAGCTTAGTTACTTCTTTAACTTCCATGTCCTGCTCCTCATCAAGAGAATATCCTTCTCCAAGTACCCATACAATTTCCCATGTTTGGATTGTGCCACTATAGACTCTACCAAATGAATAATATATACTGAAACCATATTTTGGATATAATTTAGTTACATTTACCATAAGGGGGCCTTTAGGGTCACAGTATTTCATAGCTTGGACAAGCAGTGTGTCTTGGGGACCTGTGTATATATGCTCTATCTTCTTAGTAGCAACATCCTTTGTCGAAGGAATATGTTGCACCAGCATGTCTGTGAAGCCAGTTGCACATCCAAATATAGAGGGGTAAGATAACCTTAGTAACAAACTCACATTACATTTATATCTAGCATTGCTAAGTGTCACCCCCAACTCTATTAGGGTAGTCTCCACACTCTATATGTGTTCACCAAACACTTGGCTGTAAATTTCATAGTAAGGTTCAAGAATAGAGATTTCCCTACATGGAATTTGAATATGGAAGCTTTTTCAACATCCTTTAACTTTTTTAAAACAGTTTCCTAAACATTTTTTTCCAGTGGGAAGATACAGAATGTCCATGTTTATAAAACTATGAAACATAATTCCAAATAGGCAAGATGATAAAGTGTTAAAGAAAATGTATTCCTTCCCACTTCCTCTTTACAAAGAGAAACCTAAATAACCCTATCAACGTGTTCAACTTTTTCCTTCTTAAAGCTAGAAAACCTGGCACATGCTATACACATAAATAATAGCTCTCATAGCCTATTCAAGTGAAGCATTTCCATGTAAAAGTAACACAATACCTACATAGAATAACCTCTACCACTAGTTTTTTTTGGATTACAATAGATTAAACTAGACCTTACATTAGCCCAAAGGGATTGGGACTAATGGTGCAGAGTTATTATTTTATCACTATTCGTCAAGGTTTTAGTTCCATGGGTTTTATTCAGCACCTCAAGGTAGGAACATAGAGATTCAGAGGCAATGATTGAATTTAGGGAACACATAGCACCACCCACAAGGATATATTACAAATCCAAAACCACTCGATATTTTCCTCGAGCCTTTCCATGTCATTTTAAGGGATTACCACATAATTTGTTGGTAATAGATTTATATTTGTCAATAAAGTATCTTGTTTTCTAGGATAAACATCCTAGAAAGAAACTAAAATGGAGATATTTTTTAGTAGTTTGTCATATGTTGGATGCTCACATGTGCCATTGTCCTACTTTCACCACATGTCAAAATGATGGCATGACATGTCAAGTTTCATGAATTTATTACCATGTCAAAGTATAAGTCATACTATGTTTTCCCTCTTCACCTTACGCTTTTGGTAGCTTTTTTCTTATGTCCAATATTTACACCCTACACTCTCCTTTAGTATCCTTTATTCCTTTTGTATTAGTATGTCGAATTGGGTTTAAGCTCTAATAACATAACTTTTCTCCCATGACTCTCATGTTGATTCACTCTTGACTCTTATGTGGATTAGATTACAAAAGTAGGGCACATGCAAAATTTGTAAAAGGTTTAGTCCTAGACCTTTTTTAATCCACAATTCATTTTCATATTCAAAAAATTCATGGATGAGAACTCCCCAAAGATCCAATAAATTCAGTTCAAACATAGAAGATAAGGATGTTCCAAGATCCCATCTAACAAATTCCACTCCATGGTGAATATTAGATGGTGGATAATAGATGAGAACTTAGACCAAAGTGTTCCAATTTCCAAAAAGTACCCTCTGCAAAATCCCATCTTGCCAGTTCCCCAAGGCAAAGATAAGGCTACTTTGAATTTCGTCAGTTCCATTAACAAAAATTTAATGGTTTTCAATGTCATTGTATGATAAGGTTACTCCAAGAATTCCAGAAATGGTGATTGAAATCATCCTGAATCTGCATTGATTTGCTAAACAATCCAATAGCATGAACTATCAATTAAGATGTTGTTACCACTCATTTTGTCCTTTCTTTCATCATTCTTTGTATGCTAATGCCTCATGTACTGAAGATGAACCAATAAAATATATACATCAATTCATGTATGTCATGCTAGGCTTGCATAACAATGGTAACATTATATATGTTGTAATGTCTCTTCATGTTTTCTATTAGATTTTTGTTACTGTCTCCTTACTATTGTATTTACTGCGCATATAGACTATGCATTTGGATCAACTTCATCAGAACATTGAAGAGCATCCTCCTTGTAAGATATGGTACCTCATTATCAAAGTCTGGACATATACACACTAAGAAACTCTTAAATCTCATCAATATAAATGAACACCTCATTATCAAATACACATTGCAGCAAATTTTGTGTTAACATGTCCATAGTTGGAGCATAATTAATTCTACTCACACTAGGTGCTATGACAGATAGCAAATAATGTGCCCAGATTATTGAAGAGTTTGTTCACCGTTTACTATATATTCTACTCACACTAGCTGCTATGTCAGATAGAAAATAATGTGCCCAACTTATTGAAGAGATTGTTCGCCATTCACTATCTAATATGCACTCAGTGGTAGGGGGTAATTTTCTCCACTGTGATATTAACAATAAAAAAGTACTTGTACTTGGCCTTGGTTTGAAAATAGATTCTCATCATAGAATTCAAATGGACTATGGTACCTCTCGTAATCTGTCATCTGTTTTAATCATTTTTTCATATAACCTTGTCTACCATATAAATTCATTAGTGCTGCAAAAAGCTGATGCAGATAAGAGAGGACTAAAAGTAGTATCAATTGGAGCCATTTTGTCAACCAATACCAAAGATTTTGCATCTGTTGTCTTACTGATGTGATTTTTACTATCAATAAGAGCATGACCTCGTCATATTTTTTTCTATTTTACTCAACATGCTTAGGCCCCTATATTTTAAGGACTCTTGCTCACATCTGTGGAATGCTTGAAAACTTTTGTACTAGTCCTTGTTGAAAGGTCATCCACCAAGCACCGTACTCAAGATCTCAGTTTCTAGTCTGTATAATTTAGTTATCTAGATGTTTTGAAACTTTACTAGATCCATTGAAATAGCCTAGCCACTTTTGATTTTAATATTTTGAGGTCAACCATCAAATTCGATGTGCAGCCTTTTATATCTTTTCAACTCGAGTTTCCAACGCGAGTTTAATGAACATAACATAAAATTACATCTTACACATAATTGAATATGGGCTGCAAATATTCTTTCCTGACCATGCAATTGGAAGAATCAAATCCCAGCATGATACATTTATGTACATATCATAGGATATCCTTCTATGCTTTTGACCATATTCAGTCTATCCACAATTTCTGTCCTCAAATGGTAGCATTACACATCACAATTTTTACCTCTATTTAGTGTCAAACATAGAGAAGGATTGAATGCTCTTTCTAATGATGATGTATGGGGACTGCTGAGGGCTAGAAGACATGGCTGGATTTTTCTAGGAGGCATCCAGGAAACACGAGTAGACCCTCTACCAATACTTGACGCCAAAGAAAGGAATCTCTTGATACGACTCTAGCCCTTGTTGGGATGTTGATTGAATCTGTGAAGATAACATTTGTGCCTAGTTTCTATGGGAAATACCCAATCAGATCTGGGATTAGATGTCTGTGTGGTCTCACAGACCTTATGTTGGCTTTGCTATCCATTAGAAGATCTTCCTGTCTCTTAACACCACCAAGTGTTGAAATAGGGTTGAAAAAGGTGCTAAATTATGGCACATCCTACTATGGCTTAGATATATAATTATGGCGCATCCAATTGGACTAATTATTTCACATCCTACTATGGCTTAGATATATAATATTCTCCATGCTCTTAAACCCTCTTTATTTGTATTCCTTGACCCCATTACCCTTTGGATCGGTTTTGGTTTTGGTCCACTATCCCATTTACTTCATTGATCTAGTGGAGTGAATAATTCATTAATTTAGTTTGTTCCATCATGAAGCATATCTATCCTGGATTTGATGACAAAGTGTTGAAAGCTAGTGGAGGCAGTAATTCATCTACTCAAGTTGTTATACCACCTCCTGATGATGCATTAATTTCAATGATTGTTGAAATGGGTTTCTCAAGGGAAATGGTTGAATAATCCCTTATAAATGTTCATTCAAACCATGTAGATATGGAAATGGAATGGTTATTTACTCATCCAAACAAGGCCTTGCAAGAAGATGATGAACTTGCTTAAGTGTTAGCTCTGTTATTTGGAAGTATTGAATCTTCAACTAAGGAAGAGATGGCTCCAAGACAAAAGGATATTGACCAGGAAGAGGATTTGGCACAAGTTCCTTCTATTGAAAAGATATTTTTCACTTGCATTAAGTTACTCATTAATGCTAAGGAATCTCTAGATTTTCCTTTGAAGGACTTGCCACTAACATCATGCACTCAAAACGATGGTCAAGCAAGAGCCAAAATTATATTATTTCTTGTGGAACAACTGAAATATTGTAATTGGGATCTTGGAAAGGATAATAGCATGTTGACCTTTCCATCTTATGCTTTGGATATAATTTTACATGAATACAATACAACATGTGAAATTGTTGTTGACAATGGTCTTGTTAGTGTTTTGTTGGATATCTTGTCTAGTTTTTACCTGGATCCATCAAAAAGTAACAACATTCTATATTTTAAGTATGTGATCCCCATGCTACTAGTTGTTGATAATTTTCTATAGATGAAGAAAAAATTCGATTCTAATATTATGATATTTAAACAGTCCAAGAAAAAAGATGGTGGTGTTGAGAATACTGAGAACTTGGAGTCTAATCATCAAAATTGTACAAAGCACATGTTGGTTGTGCCTAAAGGGTACATAACTATTGAAGAGTAGAAAAAAACTATTAACATAGTCTGCAACTTCATTCAGATGAATCTTACCTCAACTATTGTAAAAGCTCTTATCCAACTATGTACAAGGCTAAAAAGGGTGCATGCCATAGCCATTGTGTTTCCTTGAAAGAGGTTAAATGGTTTCTTTTCTCATCTTTCCTACTAGTTTCTTATTTTTAGGGTTTAATAGTGTTGCGTCAACTATTGTTTGTCATATTCTTGAGGATCCTCATACGCTTCAGGAAGCTATGGAGTCAGAAATTTGACAAGATATTATAGATTCTTTAAATCAAAATATAAGTGGAAGGTTGATTCCTCATACTTTTATCTCAAACTTAGCTTGGTCGAGCTAAAGGTGATTTTCTGTTCGATCCATTTCATGTGATTCCTATTGAAAACGTTTTTGGGGAAAATCGATTATAGGGAATTACTACCTCTATCTATAATTTTATAGGAAGGTTTGATGATTGTGGAATGACATTTCAACATCCACTTCTCATTAGACCAACTACCCCATTTAGATTATTTTTTCATTGAGCAATATGTAATTTTTAAAATTTTCGGTTGTTGAACATCTGTTAGATTATAAATTGTTTTTCTTGGATTCAAACTTTTGAGTTCATCATTTAAGGACATATTTAATGTAATGTTTCTATGATTGAAGACAATGATAGGGTTTTAGCAGAGAATAATATTGAAAGTACTTCAGCTTCGTCCCAATTGGATTCTATTTACCGAACACTCCGAAGTGGGCAACCAATAAATTGTTTGAGTAGCTGGGTTGATGATAGTCAGCAACTTAGAGGAATGAGTGGCACTACAATAGAATTAGGAATTGAGTATAATTTTGTTTGTCAATTATAGAGGGCTCAACTAGTTGATGACACTCGATCATATTAGGCCCATGATACCACCAAATCACAGGAAAAAGGTGATGCTACAGCCTCACAAGCTGCAAATGTTGGTACTGTAATGATAGAAACTTTACAATCATAGGAAAATGATATACAGAGAACCAAGGAACCTAATTAATCCCATGTTGAAGATAATACAATCTATCATCCTTTGTCAACCATTAGATACTCAAAGTTGTGTATTGATCCTTTTTACCATTATAGAGGACTCTGTAAGTTAGGTTCCCAAATTCTTAAAGGGTTCTAGCTTAATGGAAGAGTGCCTGCCTTACAAGTAGGAGGTTGGTGGTTTGATTCCTCCATGCCCTAATGATATTATAATATTGGTTAAATACTAAAAATGACTAAATTAGTGACCAAAACATGAGAGACGCGAAACTAGGCATTAAAAAGGATGCAACACATGGCGCTAATGATGAAGCCAAACATGGGGTTGATATGGTAGAAAAATAAGACGTTACTTTGGATGCAAAACATGGCGCTACATAGGAAGAAAAATATGGTGCAACAATAGGAGAAATATTTGGCTTCATTTTGGTAGAAAAACATGATGCAAAAATTGGTGCAAATTTGGAAGCGAAAATTGGCACATATTTGGAAGTAAAACATGGTGCAAAATGGGATGCTAAAGTGGTAGAAAAAATGGATGCAATATTGGATGCTAACATGGTGCTATTAAGGATGCAAATATGGTGCTAACAGGAGTGTCATTTAAGAAGCAAAAGTGGACACTCACTAGGAAGCAAAGTAGGACGTTATTTAGAAAGCAAACCTCGACGTTGTTTAGGAAGCAAAGTTGGACGCTATTCTGGAATCAAACCTTGACGTTCTTTAGGAAGCAAAGTTGGACGCTATTCTGGAAGAAAACCTTGACGTTATTTAGGAAGCAAAGTTGGACGCTATTTAGGAAGCAAAAAAATATGTTTTTTGAGACACTTTAAGTTTTGTCCATGACGCGTCCCATTTAGCGTCTAGTTTGACCACTCAATGTAAAAAAAAATACACTAAAAAGGGACGCTAATTCCAGGATTTGTTGTAGTGTTTGTGGTGAATTTATAGTGGCAATTGACCTTGCATGTTCCTCTCCACATTGCAAATTGTAACATGTTTCTTACCATATTTCACAATATTGTTTTGACTATTGCCACAAAGTTAGTTAGATTGAACAAGAGTTTGTGTTTTGTGGCTCTAAAAATTTTTTAAACCCAATAACTTTGTTCATAGATTGCAATATAATATATATTCCTTTATTCATTATGCATGCTCTTATTGTATTAATTTACAGTGTGTGCCATTAGAACTTGTGGATGCCCAAACATTAACGAAGTGACTTTGACATTTATTAATTTATGATATCCACACATAAAAGACCTTGTGCTACTCTAAATAAAATCACTAAGAACACAAAGATTACTCAGATTTTGGCTTCTATTAGAATTGATTGAGGGTGCAGTGAATACCACAATTAGTTTGATGACCTTTATTTTCATTTAGCAAGAATCATAAATTAATACTCAAATTTCGTTGGTATTTCACATTTCCCACCATTATATATTTCTATTGAGAAATTAATTTCAGTTTCATATATCAATGTCCAACGAGTGAAACAGTAGGGTGTAAATGCAAATTGGAGCTGTTAAATGATATAAAGACTTAGGATATTTGTTTTTTCAATAATTTTCACAATTAATCTATTTATGATGGAAATTTAATTTATTTAGGTGAATCCATGAAGATGGGTAACATTTCTTGACTAAAAGTGACGGTGAAAATTTGATTTTTACTCATTTATTAAGTTGAATCTTTCAAAAGTCATATATGCTTTGTGAATTTTGACATGTAACAAAAAAAATGTTAGGGATTTGTCAAAATTGGATTTAATGATATGATTGTTCTTGTAAATTTCAGGAAAAAACTTAACAAGTGGCTTGTGTGCACGTAAAAGAATTCAATTTAAAATGCATAATTTGAAAAAAAAATATGAACATAATCTACACAAAATGTAATGGGGTGCACTTTTTTTTAAAGATTTATTTTGGAAAAATATATTTTTTTATTAATTTTCGAAACTAATCATTTCATATTTTAATCGCATTTTGTACACATGTATGTGCACGTAAAATTGGTTTTTACTGGTTACAAAAATTGAAAAAAAATTCCATTTTGAAGAGGACACGTTGATGTGGGGAATATATATATATATATATATATATATATATATATATTGTGTATTTTTTATGTTGTTGATTTTCTTTGCATTGATTTGAAGTTGTGGACATGGTTTTTAAATGTCAAGTTTGAAAACAAAATTAAAAAAAAAATATCATATGAACTCAAACAAAGTTAAATTATATTACAGTGGATATATGATTCATTGACAAATCAATTGCTATGGAGTCCACTACATAAGGTGAATCCTAGTATATTGTTTAGGTATGACAAAGATGTTAGTCAAAATAAAGTTTGCAGAAATGGGGGCTAAAATTCTATTTTTTTAATCTCTTTATTGATCTATAAGCTCGATCGAGATTTTGCACATGTTTTTAAATACCTCGATCAAGGTTTCGTGTGCGGTTAAAAGAAATCTTAGTCAAGCTATTATCTCGATCAAGATTTATAAGGTAGTTCGATCAAGCCTTTAAAAAATTTGATTTAAATAATTCAAGTACACATATTCATATGTGCACATGAATAAGGGAACCCGAAATATTTAAATCAATTTTTTTACAATCTCGTGTCAAATATATGTTCTCATCATAAATCATTTTCGAATTTAATTAAAACTGAACAAAAAAATTTAAAAGTATCAAATTTAATAAAATATAATTTCAACAAGAAGAATGATATTTATGAGTAATAATAAATTCCTTGAATAGGAATCAAATAAAAACATTAATACTGCCACTTCCTGTAATTATGTGCAAATATTAGTCACAAAGTAATTGGAGTTATAGATGTGTTTGATTACATCTATATCCCCAATTAATACAATTGACTATAAAGCACCCTCCTTAATAGTCCTTAGGTGTGTTCTTAGGTAACAGAGGCAGTGGAAATAGCTATAGATTTTTTTTCTTTTATACATATAATGATTACAAGTTCTTGATCAAGCATTTTTATAACCCTCAATAGATCCTTTATGTTCGATCGAGTCTTGGAAATACAAACCCTTGATTGAGCTATCAAATATCAATCACAGGTTGTTAAAACTCTTGATCGAGCTAATTAGCTTGATCGATAGTTTTACTAACCATCAATCAAGTGTTTTAAAATAAATCCATTGAATACTTACTTAATCCTTTGATCAAGCTTTTGAAATCTAGATCAAGAACTTAATCGAGCTCTATTTTCAACATAGCTACACCGTCCACTTGCCAAAAAGTGTTACCCATGTTAATGGGAACACCCATTTCCATTAGCAATTTAATCAAGAGTTTAATTTGAATTTTTTTATATATTAAGGACCAAGAGGTGAAACAACACATCACATATGCAAGTAAGAGATATTAAAGGCAAAAGAATCTTCAACCGTTAATCTATTACTAATTAAAAGTTTATTTTATATAACTGTGAATTTATCAAAAGTTAAATTGTAGGTCAATAGAGATGCAACTCGGGAGTCTTAAGTTCAAACCACACTTTTGAAATGTTTGATATTTTGAAGGAATATATATCAATATTTTGTTCAAAAAAATAAGAAATCAAAAAATAAAAAAAATACAAGAGTAGGTTGCTTGTAGATTTAAAAAACTTATTTTTCAAAGTTAATTTTTTTAAAATATACATAAACCATTCAATATTTGCATGCATTGTTGGAATTTGATGGGAAAAAGACTCCTCATGGACCATTTTTCTTGTCAAATACAGTCTATATTTTATACTTCGTGTCACAAAAAATTAGAGAAAACAATAAAACTTCTATATATAGTCTCTTGGAGGAGAATTTATCTAATAATATATTTATAAATTAAATTATAAAAATATTAAATAATTAAAATGAAAAAAATAACATATCAAACAATAAAACAAATTTCTAATAATATATTCCAAAAAATATTACCTTAACGAAAAATCTAATATTATAACTAGTTACTAAAATTTATATTACAAAATAAACATAAATTAAATAAAATCTAATATTTGATATTTATAATTAATGTACAAAACAAACTATATATTATAAATTTTAAATCTCTAAAACAATGTACAAAATTAAAAACAAAACAATAAAATTTAAATAATTTTTATTTAATAATACGTGAAAAAAAATGTACCCAAATTTAAGGTATTGGTATTATGTTGAATATTTGGCAATTTTCAAACTACCTTCAAATTTCCATACAGTAACATGTGAACATGAAAAGAAATATGACATCCAAACAGTTCCAAATTGGAGAAAGGACCTTTCTCGTGTTGCAGATATAAGCACCTTAGAGATGGTAGCGGCATTTAATGTGTGAGGACCTTTCATTATCCGAAATGTGTTGTAAGTTTTTTATTATTTGTACATGACTATTTTAGGTAAATATATGATAACAAATTAAGTAGTATTTTCAATGAACATCCAGGTTCGAATATGAGCTCTTGAAGCAGGTTGTGCAAATAGCTGTGGAAATTGTTCCAAAACTAACCTTACCTATGGAACAAATTATCCAATTGGCCTCAGACAAAAGGTAAAATAACTTGAAGCTATGACACTGTTGTAGAACCGACGGTGGGACGAGTAGATTATGGTTGTGGGGATTGTGGGTTTTGGAGGACTTGGAAAAACCACAATGGCCCAATAATTCGTCAATGATGGATCCTCTTTTTGGTTCGATGTGGCCAAAACATCTCTCAATTTTTTACAGAGTAAACTTATTAAGGACCTTAAATGTGTAGATATACATATTAAAAGTTATGAATAATGTTGGGATTACTTAACAAGAATCTCTTCTATTGTTATTCTCTCATAGTATTAGATAATGTAGATCATGGTGATCAATTGTAAGCCTTATTGTCAATTAAGTGTGTACATCATGGAAATAGCTTGCTTTTGGTTTGGTTACATCCAGTAACAAGCAAATCCTTAGAAGTGAAGAAATTAAAAAGTCATTAATATATCACTTAAATGTCCTTAACACAAAACACTTTCGACAACTTTTCTGCTCTCATGCCTTCCATCAGAGCCACCCATGACCAGAATTTAAAGATGTCTTAGACGGGTTCTTAAAGACTTTATAGGGATTTCCACTATATCTGAAATTTCTTGGGGCTCTGGTGTATGGAAAAAATAAATATTACAGGAAAGATATATTGAATGTACTTGACCAAACACTTCTTGTAGGTATAGAGAAGATCCTCAGAGTTAGTTATGACTCGCTTGAAGATGAGGAGAAGAAAATATTTTTAGATATTTCTTTCTTTTTAATAGTAGAAGAAAGCAATGAATGGATAAAAATATGGGGTGGATCAAGATAAAAGTTCTACTGGATAGTTGTCTGGAAACTCTACTGTACAAGTGTCTTGTCGAGTTTGACAACGAAAATATTATAAGAATGCATGACCATCTCCAAATTATGGAAAGAAATGTCGGTTAGGAGAGATCAATGCCAGGTTGTATATGGTGTGGCACCTCAAGAAATGTTCATAATATCTTGGAGCAATCAATATTATATGTAAGTGCTTCAATCATTCCAACCTGTGTATATGTGATCCGAGAGAATCTAAAAATTTCAAGTTGTAAACTCATCAAATCTTAAGTGCTTCAATCATTCCAACTTGTGTATATGTGATTCGAGAGAATCTAAAAATGTCAAGTTGTAAACTCGTCAAATCTCAGTACGAATGGCATGGTTGTGAAGAGATCGTCAAGTCGATTTCAACGGATTGAATGGCACCTCAAATGGTGTTTGGATGAGGAAACTACGTCGTTATGAAGTTTTAGACAAATGGGAATTTTCACTACAAAAGTGGGAAAAAAGGGGTTCCACGTGACACCATGCAAAAGGTTCCACATGGAAGATCGTACAATATGGATGATGATGTGGCAGCACTAGGTGGTGACACATTTCACCGTATTTGGAAATTTCATAGTGCTAAATGGACTGATCAAAATGTGACATGTGGTGACCATACAATATGAATGATGATGTGGCAAGTGGCATGGCGATGATGTGGTAAGTGAATCGACAATGATGTGGTGATAGATGGACCAATGAGGACTCAACATGTATCCTCCAATGATTTGTCTATGGTTTCTTAAAAATCTATGGGGAGGACCGAAAACCCAATCACGTCTTATATATATTAAAATTGTAGGTCGAGCGGTTTGAATCGTCGACATCCCACTTACTTTCACCACATGATACCAATGGCCCACAAGGATTCATGTTACAACAATTGTAAGACCCTTCAGTTTTGTGTTATATTATGGTATTTAAACTAGCAATATCCTTAAGGAGGTGCAATAATACGTCTATAAAGTGGTTGTTAGAGGGTAAAAGAAGACAGAAAATGTAACATTAAAATGAGGTAGTGAAAGATTGCAATTAATACCACAAAAAATTGGAACACTTTAATTTATCAAAAGTTAGAGAATAGGACAACTCAAAATAGATAACAAGTCTAGTGAACTTAACAGTTTTACACAATAGCAAATAGGTATTTCAAATAACATTACATTATACAGCGAACATGCAATGGCATGGGAGAAATTTATCTGATGAAGAAAAGATGCCAATGTGTTGTTATAACTATAAGGAAGGAAAACCATGTTTGATAATAACGCATGTATTCAAACATGGTGTTGCAAACATATTGGGGCAGTTACGATCTTGGATGAATTGCAGTAACTTCTAATCCATTCAAATTTCCCTCTCCATCACAACCACTTTCCCCTCAACAAAGACACTTTCCTTTTAGCAGATATATGATGTGAAAGGAGGATCCCAAAAGTATTCTAATAGCTCAAAGATCCTAGAAAATAACTAATAGAATTTACAAGTGCTTATATTGGTACCTAAATTATTGAGATAATTATAGACATGAATGATCAATTTATAATGAGATGAAAAACATTTCAAAATGGATGCAATAGAGCTAGGCATTCACCTAGGATGTAATAGCAACATGATTTGAAAAATTTCAAGATTATTTGAAACATTTCAACATGTCTTGATCGATACATGACTTATTGAAATGATTATAGACATCAACGATCAATTTATAATGAGAAGAAAATCATTTCAAGAATCATCTCAGATTTTTTAATAAATACCTTCGACATTATAACAACTATGTGAAACGATGGTTGCCAATTTTTTTCTATAATGTGCATACCTTAATTAAGAAAGCATGTTATGATATTTATCAAATTTAATAACAACTTTGATGGGTTGTAACAATTATGAGTAGTTGTATGAAATAGCATGAAATAGGCCAAATTCCACATAATCTCATCAAATATACTTTTGAAAATCATCGAAATGAATCTCATGAAGTTTGGAATCAAACAAGGTAGATTGTTTCACAATATTGATAAAAATGCATTGATATGCATGAGTGCTAGAAAATATGCAAACACTTCAAGGTAAGCGAACGAGAGTAGCAAGTAAATGCAATGCAACCATCATAAGCATATAGTTATTAGTTTAATAAAACACAATGCAACCATGATAAACATATAGCTATTAGTTTGACAAAATACAACAGAACATGGTCCACAAAATTAAACCATAATGTTATTTGCAATGTCATGTATAGAAAATTGCATTTTCAAATAGATTTGAGTACTGAACAGTCCCACTCTACTAAAACCTCCAACCTTGAACAACATCTAACAACAATTTTTTTTTTAAACAATGCATGGAATACTATAGAATTCAAACCATTTAGGCTAGAAATAAAAGTAGCAGTCAAAGGAATCATGCACATTTGTTTCTAATATAGAAGTAGCAGTTCGGGAAAACAATAGACAATTAAGACATAACAAACATAATACATGTATTTCTACAGATTTCCCGATTTTTTAGAATCTTTAGATCCAATATTTTTGCCATGTACTTTTCCATGAACTTCCACAGTTGTGGCTTCAAGTGGCTACCTTCTCATTTATGGCGAGACACGTCTCCTAGATTTGAACTTTTGGGGTTGTAGATAATGATGATTCCCACATAATCCACATTATCTATATCTTTGGCCTTCCATTTATGAGCTAAAGGTGCCAAATCATTGACAACATGGTTCGCGTGCAATGAACTAGTAGTTCAACAACAGTGCAGTGCAATGACCTGTTCAAATTCTAAAATCAAGTATTTCCCAAGTCAATTTCTCAACTAATGTTCCGTCTGTGAAAACTAAAAAACTTTCTCAATTAGCAAGATCTCCCATATACACTAACCAGAAAGGAATTCATTTCTATTTGATATTATAAATACACTGTAAGAATATTCTGAATGTAATCCATGTGACATCCTCATAAATGTTTCATTCTAGTCTCTCTAAATACTCAACTCAGAATGTACACAATTTCAGAGATAAATATTCTGGGGTAAAAGTAAAAGTTGCTTAATTACCTGCATATTCGGGTGCTAGATATCCAAAAGTGCCAACTAATCTAGTCTCCACTAATTTCTTTTCCTATGGTGGCAACTTCACCAACCCAAAATATTAAACCTTTGCCTAAAAAGTATGTCTAAGAAGTAAAGTAAAGTATCCCATATCACCACCCATACCTGTTATGATGTGCATCAATTCTTTGAATTCCATATTTGGACCTAGTACAAATATGGGAAATTTGTATATCGACCTGTTATAGGGGAATTTTGCACTGGAAATTAAAATAAAACAAAAGAATTTTGGTTTTGCTTCACTTCAAGTGAAATTCTATTAAGGGTTCGACTATGAACATATTTCAAAATTTTACTCATGCCAACAAGCTCAATGCCTTTTTAGTGATTCTGATTGTATGCTAGCAGTTACTTAAAAATATTGGACAATAGGTTTAAAGAATCTATGCATTGAACTTTCAGTAGATTTGGTCATTTCCTAGTTTATGTATACAAGAGAGTTCTTGCACAGTCCTGTATATGATGCACACAAATCCTAACATGAATATATTTGAGAAGCATGGGAGGCCTAAAATAAAAATTAAATAAAAAAATGGAGGGAAAAAATTTCCCTAACCTTTCATATTGTGAATAGTTATTCTTTGGCTTTGAGTCCTTTTGTTTATAAACACAAAAAATGTCATGTCTGATGCTCAAGCCGTGATGGAGTAGACTAGTCCAAATTTGGAAAAGATATATGTGGAAGGGATAAGCTTGTACAAAAAAAATTTTGAAGCGAATAATTTAGAAATATTTTATTTGAATGATTCAACACTAAAATTTTGAGCTTATAAGAAACGGGAGTTCTTCAAGCACCCTTGTCTATTTGCAAATTGGGCATACTAATACTATGAGAAAGTTGGTTGAAGTTCTGAATTCTCAAGTTATGAATCTTAAGAATAAATTGCACCAAACATATCGGTATTCATCATAGCATTCAGAACTTAGTTGAATTACCCAATCAAACATCACTCCTTTCCGGTTTGTTGTCTGACCAAAATCCAAAGCCTTTTGTCGAGTTACGAGTTTCATCAATCCTAAAATCAAGTATTTCCCAAGTCAATTTCTGAACTGATGTTCATTTTGTGAAAACTAAAAAATGTTCTCAATTAACAAGATCTCCCATATACACTAGATAAACTCAATTAAGAATGTACACAATTTCACAGATAAATATTATGGGGTAAAAGGAAAGGTTTCTTAGTTACCTCTATATTTGGGTCACTAGATATCCAAAAGTTCCAACTAATCTCATCTCCACACATTTTTTTTCCTCTGGTGCCAACTTCACCAATCCAAAATCTGAAACCTTTCCTTGAAAATCATGTCCAAGAAGTATATTAGATGGTTTAAGGTATGTATATTAGTTATTAAGCAAATTTATCCACAAATACACTGCTTGGAGCATCCATCATTACCTGTGGGTAATATGAAACAATTAAACCATGAACAAGCATTCAAATGAAACCTATAATGCCAAAGTACAATGAACTTTAGAATGAATGCATTATTTATTCTATTAAATGTCTCATATAAAAGTATGTATTTTAAGTAATGATTTCAGCCATTTAGGGTGTTATTACAGACATATATTAACTTTTTGTTTACTACCCTGTATTTTCCAGATCTTAAATTTTTAAATCAGCAAGCCTATTAGTGTTGGGATTCACCTAAACTGCAACCCAACACTTCATTCTACACCCCTAATATCATTTTCAAGTGTTAAATTTCTCTAAACCATCAACCATAACTCATTTATACGTGTTGGTATCTTCTTCAAGCACTACCTCATAATTAGGTATTGGTTTCCTAATATTTTCTAGGCCCTTTAGTTGGTTGTTCTGTGTATTCATATTCAGAAATTTTAGGAAAGCTTTCTTAAATTATGAGTGTATCATTTTTTAGTGCCTCCTACTTGCCCAAACAGCTTGCATTATCCATTTCCTATCTTGCATGGTTGTTTGTGCTTATCTATAGGAAGTACTTAGCTAATTTATAGTCTCCCTTAACCATTCCCCCGGGGGTGCAATTTCAAAGTTGATATTTTTCTTCGAGCACCCTTGTCTTTTTGCAATTCAGGCATACTAATAGTATGAGAAAGTTGGTTGTATCTAGCAAGTATCAAGGAAAGTTATGAACATGAAGAATAAATTACACCCAACATACCGGTATTTATCATAGCAAGCAGAACTCAATTGTACTTACCCAATCAAGCATCACTCCTTTTTGGTTTGCTACCTGACCAAAATCTAGGGCGTTTTGTCTAGTTATGAGTTCCATCAATAATATTGCAAAACCAATACATTAGTCTTCTCAAAGGAGTATCTCATTGCAAGCTACTCAGGGGCAATCTGCCCAACATTACCCCTATTAGTTGTAGTCACATGTGAATCCCTATGGTCCAGAAGTTTCACTAATCCAAAGTCACCCACAACAGCTTCAAAATATTCATTTAGTAATATGTTGGCTTTTTTACATGACGGTGAATTATTTTGGGATCACACTGCTCATGTAGGTATAAAAGTCCCCTAGCAGGTCCCATGGATATCCTCTTCCTTGTATCCCAATCTAATGAAGGATTTCTATGAATGGTATCTGCAAGTTTATAATATTCAATTAGTTTGTTTTACTTGAGACTCAATTATGTCCTTCATGTAATACAGATCAAAATAAAACAAACTTATATGCAAAAGTTATATAGTTTGGAAAGTAGGAAGTCCCAATCCAAGGTAGGCTTTACATGAATGGTATATGCAACTTTACTTAAGACCCAATAATGTCTTATCTATAATATAGACCAATTTAGACAAACTTATATGCAAAAGCTATATAGTTTAGATAGTAGACAACTTGTATTTTACTTGCTCTACCCTAATATTTGCAGAAACATGCACCAAGGGAAAAAGAATTAATTACCCCTCAGAGGAGATGCAACACTTCCATTCGGCATGTATGCATAAAATAATGGTATTTATGTGGTTCTCATGCAAAATCCACATAATCTCAACAAATTCCTACTATGCACGGGAAAAAGGATCATCTCCACTTTTGTTTGAAATTGGACTTCTCCCCCCGCAATATTAACATCTTTCAATCTCTTTGCATCTAGAAGAGCGCCATTTTGTAGGAATCCCTTGTAAACATTCCCAAAACCTCCTAAACCTAGAATATTCTTGCTACTAAAATTGTCAGTGTCAACCTGAAGCTCTTTGAAATGGAATCTTTTGGATCACATTGATATGCTAGTAATGCATCATATAACCCATAAATGAAATAAGAAAACTGCTCAGATTTCACACAAAACCAAAATAGTTGATAAACAATATTGTGTAACACTGATAATAATATTAGTAAATTGAACATCCAGGGAGATTGCATACATACCATTGAACATTCCCAAAATCTCTTGAATTTAGAATATTCTTGATACTAAAATTGACAGTGGCAACCTGAAGCTCTTTGAAATGAAATCTCTTTAAATTCCCCAAGAAAATTATGGATCATGCTTCTCTGTAAGTATATCATATAACTCATAAACGAAATAAGAAAATTCCTCAAATTTTACAGAGAAAACAAAAATGGTTGATAAAGAAAAATGCATAACACCGAGAACAAGAATAGTAAATTGACCATCCAAGGAGATTGCATACATACCATTGACATCAAAAAAAATTTGATGATTGTGTCTCTGTCTTCACCAAATGAAATTTCCAATTATGAAGGAAATTTTACACAACAGAACAAGACTCGGGAAAAAAAACTAAAGGCACAATATGTTTTTTAGAAACTCCAGAGGGCATCGTATGAACTACAAAACAAATACCAATTTACACTTATTCTATGATGTTACTCTACTTAAAGAACTAAAAATTTAGCATGGCATGATTGTATATGAATAGAGAGAACAACTTACATTCTGATGTATTAGCAGTGAAAGACATGGGTGTTGGAGCTTCTATAGGGTAAAGATGTGCAACGCGTGACCCACATAGCAAAGGGTTTCCTCCAACACTAATTGAAATACAAATGCTCAGCAATCAGTATTTATGTTTGGAATTTATGTCATTTGACCTTCTTTAGTTAAGGACACTGCAATGATCCACAACATGCAATACATTAAACATGGATTATTTGGCAGAGTTGTTCTTACTTGAAGGTCTTGGTATGAATGTTTGGGACTGACCCACTGATATTGTTGTAGGAAAAATTCTTGAGATTGTATACATGACCTTCAAAATACATTTCTTCATAGTATGCTAGAATTATTTGAATGGCATCGTGGAAGCATTTGGAAAAAATGTGTACTCCACCTGAGTGGACGAAGATAAAAACCAGGACAACCATCAGTCCAAAATAATTCTACAAAGAAAACATGAAGTTAACATATATTGAATTTTATGAGCATATGTACATATAATGAAAAGGGTCATGTATCCCATATCTAATTCTAATAAGAAAGGGTGGTGTACAAGAAATTCTTACCAAAATCAATGAGTGTATATTACCATGAAATCCATGAGGTTGAAGGCATTGCAGCATGCACCCACATCACCAAAAAAAAGAAATGGAAACCTGAAGATAGGAAAGAAAGTTTTAAAGTTTGATATATATTCTATAGAAGAAACTAATTTGCATAGTAAAGGAAATGAAAAAGGAAATAGAATCATGTAACAAGAAGCAAAAGGAATGGGGAAAAACCACGTACCTATATGTAGACCTTCATGAATGGTTGGAAAGGGATCCATAGATTTTAAGCGCAATATTTTTTTTCATTGTTCAGCGATGTTGAATTTGAGTTGAGATAAATGTAATGTAAGAGGGTAGAAATAGTATGTTTGTTTCCTCTTGTATAAAATGGACAAATAGCATGGAAAGTAATAGTAGGTAGGACAGTACCTTTTAGTTTGGAGTTGGATGCTTTGCATCCCAAAAAGGAAGTTTGCATTGGAGGAAACAGGAGATGACAAGTACATATGAAGAAGATGTAGTAGTAAATACAAAAATGTCAACTAACAAGCTGTTGCAACATCTATTTACTTCAGACCATATACTCTCTTATGGAGAGTATTTGAAACGAATTGAGTATGGAAAATATTTGAAACCAAATGAATGTACAAACAATATAATTGTAGTAGAAATAAAAAAATGGACAACATATTTACTTTGAAACCAATTATAGGGACACCATGGAAAAAAAAATAGACATATGTGTAAATACAAGAAGTACAACCTAAATATATACATGGATTAAATGTACAACAGAACTTGAGAATTTGGTATATTGTGAATTGTTTCTATGTGCATAGAGTGTGTTGCATTGTATTTGTAAAAGAACTATTTGTTTGATATAGTATCTCCTTTAGAGAGGTGCATTACATGCAAATAGAAAGGGAAATATAATAAATGTACATGTATTGTGGTAATAGTGGAAGCATGTAATATGTACAATGTTTGTGCATTGCATGTGTGAAAAATGATAATACATTGATTAAATTAAAGCACAGGCTATAGATAAGGTAGTAGATACAAGTGAATGGTACAAATGACAAGTGAAGAACATGTTGGAATAAAAAAAGAAGGGCTTTTGTGTTGTAAGGAGAGGAAAAAGGAAACTACAAGAAAGTACAAGGCTTTAGCCATAAATGAAAGAGGGCTTATGGCAATGACAACACCATGTAATGTTTATGTAGTGAGATGATGGTGTAGGGATAGAAGGTGTTTGCGCATCTTTATCATGGTGTCCCTTTCATGCATATGGATAATGCGTTGAAGGAAGGTTCTTAATTTTGATAAAATCTTAATAGTGGGGTGGATCCGATTCAACATGATGTTTGAAGTCGATTGGAAGCATGCTTCTATTTGTTGAAGTGATGCTTGTTGTTCCTTGATCTGTTGGCAAAAGTCGACAAGGATTTTGAGGTATTCCATATCCATGTTTGTTGTCGAAGAGATAAGAAGTGAGAAAACAAAAGCATTAAAATCTTAACATGTTCAAACAATATAGATTAAATAAAGACATTTGTTTTTTTTTGTAATGAAATTTCTATACTGACAGTATTTGTTTTTCATGGTAACAAGTAGCAAAATTATTAACATATTCACATCATAGATGAAAGAAAAAAATGGAAAACTTATGTAATGGACATATTTTATTGTTTCTTTGTGTGTTCTGTTGTAGAGTGAACAAAATGTTGTAAGTGAAATGTTATGGTAGAATCAAGTAGATGAAACAAAACAAAGTTAAGATGTTGCAAGGAAATAACCTAAAAGATATTCATGAGTGCAAGAGTGTTTTTTTGGGGGGGAGGGGGGGGGGGGGGCAGAAGACAAGGTTTGTTTGTTTTTTTATTGCAAGTGGAAAGTGATAGTAATTTTTTTTGTGGTGTTGTTTTTTTATTCTTTTGTGTGTGGATGAGAAGAGGTGTGGGAAGCAATGCATGGGTGTAAGCATATGCAAGTAACTATGTTAAGCGACATGTGGTGCAGTTGATATGGAGACAATTTAAGTTTCCTCTCGTTTTCTTCGTTAGACAGAAGGGGTATCCTTCATTCGTACATATCGAGCAAATGAAAAAGATGGCATTATGCGTAGGTCAGTGAGTTGTCTAACTCTTGAAACTACAGTAAAGGTTATCCCTTGTCGATCGATGTTTTTTATGTCGATTGTTGCCTTCTATAAGGTCATTCATTATGCTTTATGGATTGTTAAACCCCAGGCCATGCAAAGGGGAAGTTGTCTATGAGAAACTATTGTTAAAGGGAGGATCAGGATGTAGTTAGGGTTAGAATCATCCCATGGTGGGCCTTTTTAGTTGATAAAGTCAACAATAACAAGCAAAGGAAGCATAGGTGGAGTAGTGGTGGTGTTGTACAAGATTAAAACAACTTGAATAAGAGCACTATTAATAAGACCTGCCTCGACCCAAAGGTTTGTTGTAAGCATAACTTGTTGACCAATGGCAAGGAGTACAACCATATCTAGTTGTTCATATTTTGGTGCAATCAGTAGCATTTGTTTCCTAACTTCTGTTGGACATAAAGCAATGCAGACATTTTGTTGTTTAAGCATTTGTTTGTTTTTGAAGGCAACAAAATTGTTAGTTAAGAACAAATGGGTGGATTGTTCAAATATGAGTTTCTCGGATTGAGAGAGGGAAGAGGATTTCCTTGACATCAAAAGGGTCCCATAGGCAATAGTTCGTGTTGCATTCCTAATATTGAGGAGAAGATGTCAGGATTGAATCTAAGAAGGGTCGTGTCCCTATTGACGAAAAAACCTTGAGAAGGTTATGAATGTGTCAAAGGTACACCAAAGTTTGTTTCCCTGCGATGCTCCTACATACATGGCGATATATTTGATAGGGAGAAGTTGACCAAGGTCACCTATGAGGATGATAGAGTGGCCTTTGAAAGGACAAGTTTGATGGGAAGGTAACTCTTCAAAGAGATGAGAATCAATGTTGGATAAGAGATTTGGACCAATGAAGTTCATCTCATCAATTAGTACATAATGTATATGGATGAGTCATTCTTGGAGGCTTGCAAGGGCTTGGATCTCAAGTGGAAGCATAGTAGTTCTTGGTATGTGAAGGCCAAAATGTATTCCAAGGGAATTTATGTTAAATGACATGACACCAGTTGGAGCAAGAAGGAGAAGAGGGGATGAGTTATCTGTAGATGATGAAAAGAATGCAGCTTGCAAGCACCCAATTAAGTAAGATTTTCCTCTACCTGTAGTTCCTTGCATGATCATGTGCAATGGTTTTGTGGAAGTGTGTTTTGTTTAATGGGACATAATAATTTCAAAGGTTCTGTGTTGTGTTGAAGAAAAGAAATTAGGAGAAGCATAAGTTGAAAAAGGTTGTAGATGTGCTTGGTTTGACTGAGTGGTTCAATTCAAGGAATGAGATTGCTAAGCCTCTTGTAAGTGTAAAGATATATGTGTGTGGCCCCAATTGTGTTTGGTGTCAAAGTCACGATGACCAAGCATGTAAATCTCATCAAGTTGTAGGTTGTTTCCAGGGGGGAGTTAAGAGAGGAGTTCCCATTCGTACATGTCCATAGAGGAGGGATAATGAACTTCATGAGGGGGGAGATTCTCAACAGACTTATCTAGAGGGGATAAAGGGTGTCATTCAACGTTCCAGGAATTATAGCTCCCACGAAAGGATTCCCATGCAGAGACAATTTCCAAGTCTGAGGAGCTAATGTCATTTGGAAATTCATGAAAAGTTTTGTATAGGAGGAGTTCGCTCCAACAAAAATTGACATAAAGAGGAGAAGTGCAAGGAGGTATGTCAAGGAAGAGAGGAAGGACATGTATCATTTTGGTCAGTTTGTGGGGCTTCCATTGAAATTTGTGTCTATGTGCAAAGAAGGACCAAAACAGGAAGCTTCAAGAAGGGGTAGTTGTTCAAGTGAAGGGGGTCTTTTCATGTATGCAGAAATAAAGCTGGTTGGTGTGGGTGTGTTGGGGAGATTTGATGAGACATGTTTTAAAATGGTATGGAAAAATTTCATGGAAACAAATGTACAACTGCAAGGAGTCAAGGGAAGTTTTTGTAGCATATGGCAGGTCTCTTACGCACCAATGTCTCAATCAACCATGGTTTTTTATAATATTTTCTGGATAGGAAATAAGATTCCCTCTTCTATAGGGGAGGCATGTGCAATACGTGTTAGAATGTCATGGTAGCTTTCATATTTGTTCTCTGCTTTTGAAGCATACTTTGAAATTTATGTGACGATGGCATGATAGGAGAGCACATGCTGGTAGTTAATGTTAGCTCTCCATACTGAGACATAAGAGGGTTGTGTATGTTTAAAATTTCGTCATCTCTAGTTGGGATATATATTTTTTTTCCTAGAATCATCAATGAACATAGAAGATGTTTCGTGTAGTTCAAAGGGGAAACCATAGAGACAACCGAGGGTTTTTCCTTTTTTGCGAAGACAAGAGGATTCATTTCATTTTGTGTGTCGTTGCACAGAATTAACAAGGGTTTCATAGTCGTCATTTTGGTTCCCTTCACGTATGGAGGATGACGCAAGTTTGCAAGCGTCTTGGTGAGATGCTCGATGTAATGCAGGGACACAACATGCATGGGGCAGGGGTTCCATGCAATTAAGAAGATATCAATGTATTTTTTTGCAGTATCCACAACGAGGGAATCATTCCAATCAAGTTTTTCCATATTGGGTGTGTCCTCCAACCTAAGGAATCCATTTATATGAGCATAACCTCTGTTTTTCCATTCATACCTATAGAAAGAAGGGAAGGAAAAAAAATAGAAAGTTAGGGAAACAGTTGAAATGTCAAGTAGTACAAGGGGTGGAAATGGAATGAGTGAGAGGAACAAACCTGCACCAATAATCTTTTGTTTGGAATGTGTTTAGAAATACCTCTTCAAGGAAGATGGTGAATCTATGGTGCATATATAGAGACGTAGTATGTGGATTGGCTATAATGTTATGAGTTCTCCTTGGAATTGCAAAGGAAATGAAGTGGGAGGATGGGAAGGCATGAGCATGTGAAGGCCATGCCATCTGGTATCAGTTTCACTAAGGGTAAAAAATATATTTGGCTACCAATTTGGGTGATCATATCATACATTTCACCTCATATTTTGTTCCAAAACAAGTGAGTGCCATGAAGAGAATATCCAAAACGCAAGGCATGATCAGCAACATGAGAATTTGGCATTTGATTGAGTTGTGTGTGCAGAGCTGAGACGGTTGTGGGGAGGGTGTATTCTAGGTTACGTTTAACAAATACAACTGTGGTAGCTTGGCTATGATGGTGCATCGTAAGGTTGTATAAGTAGTAGCGTAAGAGAGGGTGTTGGCCAAACCTATTATCATGGAATAGGATAAGGTTCAAAGCATATTCTTGCACGCTAATTTCGTAAAGATGGGGTTGTTTTAGCGTGGGAACCCCTGTGGGGAATAAAGTTGGAAATTCCATTGAGAGCAGGCCTTCTGTATTGTATTCATTTATTGGAGAAAGGGCAATGGGGGGCCAATCAATTGAAGATGCAGTGGTGGTAGGGCTTGTAGACACAAAGCGCCTAATTTGTTCAGTCTCGGTGTGAGAATATGGGAGTGAAAAAACAAAGGAGGAGGATTGGGTGTTTGTTGGAATTGAAATTGAAGGTGTTGCATCATCAGTAGTGGGTGAGTGCAGTTGTAGTTCTGGCCCAGGGTTTGTGGCATGGCAAATAAGGGAGGACACATCTGTGGGTTCAAGTGGAAAAGCATGTAATTCTTGGAGTTCAAGGTGGACATCGTTGTAATATGGGTCATTGGAAATTTTGAATTCCAGTGCAGCTAGGACATTTGAATAGCTAACAATGAATTCATAAGACTTGTTTGCCACATTAAAGTTGTGAAAAACAAGGATGTCCAATTCTAGAAAGAGATGTCGAAGAGAGGTGTCTATTGTGGAGATGTCTTGTGGGAAACTAATAGTATGGCCGGAGTATTTTTATTGGCCACCACGTTCATGTGTAACTTGAAGTATTGGATTGACATAGGCAATTATCATTTCTTATATTTGAGTCAAGTGTGCAAGTTCACATGGTTGGTTTCCAGGATCCATGTTGTTATCTATGGAGAAGCGATGGTTATCTCACTCATTAGTACATCAATAGCATGTATAGATGCCATCTGACAACTTTTTTTTCATGTTTGGATATGATTCCTTGCATACCGAGCAAACATGCAGTGGGTGGAGGTGAGAAAGTCAGTTAAGAAAGAAAAAGTGACCATCTGGCAAGGGGATGGTTGGAGGTGGGGGTGTAGTGGATGTTTACATTGAGGTAGGGTTGATTGAAACATTGATGTTAGCACGTATGGATTGATAAAGAATATGTCCCTACGCATTTTGGTGGTCCTTTTTTTGGCTATAAAGAATCCTTCTATGTGCATTTTTTTAATCATGTGTACTATCAGACGACATAGGTTGTTAAAAAGAAGGACTTTTTCCTTGAACCTGGAGGAGACATTGATGGGATCGTCAAATGTTATAAATGTGTGCTTGTAACAAAAGTTGAGGCATGTATATTAAAAGCAAGAAATGCAAACTACAAATAAAAACATATGTGTGCATATAGAAATAAAGGCATTGCGAAAGTTTGCAAGAAAGAAGGTATAAAGAATTTGTGGATGTATTTGGAGCACATATGTATGTGAAAAGTAAGTAAGGAGAAGCATAGTAGAATTAAAAAAACCACATAGATGACATATTAAAGATTCTATTCATGTAAGAAAACGTGAAATGTTGGATGGACACATATATAAATATAGTGTATGTGAATCAATGTAAGTCATGCTCCAAAAAAAAACCACGTAATGTATAATATAACACATATGGTCATGTGAGCAAAAAGTTAATAGTAGCTAAATACATTGTAGATATTTGTAAAATGACAGGAAATTATGGTAAAAGTCTATATACAAGCAATGAAGGAAGGAAAGGGGGGAGATATAGAAATGGTGATGAAGTGGAAGAAACATAATTGGGTGGAGATGAGGTGGAATGAATTTGGAGACATAGGATGGTCTATTGTGGGGTATGATGTCTCAAATATATGGAGGTAGAAAGAAGGACTGAGGGAATATTTATATGTGAGAGGGTGACTTAAAGGGGTTGCTGGAATACACGGAGGGTAGAGTGTATGAAGGGGGGAGGTTAGAGACGGCGTACAATATGATGGATTTGAGTAGTGAGTGCATGTATTTCTTCCAAGAGATTGGATGATGCAGCAACATAAGGAATCTCTTTAGAATTGAAAATGGTTTTCTTGAATCTTGTAATGGAGTTGAAAATATCTATCTTTATGGAAGGTGAAAAGGTATTGTCATGAATTAATTGTAGAGAGATATCATTTATGGTTGAGGGTTCATTCGCAAGGAGGAATAAATATTTGTAGAGACACCAAGTAGTTGGTTTTTTGCATAATCAAAATATGTGGCCCCATTGATCTGGTCGGTGTGGTCTTTCAAGGAAAGCTTTAAAATGTACCTATAGTCACATTCTATAAATCATAAACAAGATGCAAAACACATTAAAAAATTACAGAGAGACACAGATATAATGTGGTTCACCCAAACGATGGGCTACGTCCACAAAGAAATCGTCAGTCCTTTTATTATAGTCCAGAAAGGTGAAGGGATAGAACCTGCAGCAAAACCGCTGCACTTCCTCTTCATGCTCTCACAGTCTCTCTTCTAATACAAAATAATACCATACACAGTCATGTTACAATGTTTTCTTTTATAGGGGAAATACCATGGGAAAATACTACAATTAACCCAATACCATGGGTCCGCAAAACTGTTGGCCAACACACATCCCAAAAAAATTTCTCGGGGGCTCCACCCCTGAACCCCAAGGCAAAGGGAATGAGTGTACAGTACACCTGGGTTACAAACATGAATGAATAATATCTTTGGATCTCGAATATTAGGCTCCACAACTAACAAAACAGGGACTAACTCTTTCTAAAAAAAGAAAAGCAAACTATAATCTATTTATGAAGAACATATTATAACTTTTTTTTACTCCATGAGTAAAATGCTAACCAGGATAGTGGATAGCTTCAGAGAAGGGAACATATTTTTGCATGTGCATTTGTGCATTTTTTTTTTTTTTGCTTAATGATATTAAAAACCATGTTTCGTGGTTGGCAGGCATAGAGAGTGCTGATGAGATGGTCACATGGAATGTGTATCAATGGATTATCAATTTCAACGTAGTAAATAGGCATGCTCATGAGGTGGTCAAATGAAATGTTGGTCAATGGAGTATCAGAAGTGAGGAAGGGAGTGATGTGCAGGGTATGGTTGTTGTGGCTCATTCAAGGAAGACGAGCAGTGAAACAAAGGGTACAGTGAAGGAACCTAGTGGGAATTAGAGTGCATTAGACTACAAGACCGAAGACAAAGTCACAAAGAGGCCACAAAAAAATTTAGTAAGCCAAGGCAAAGGGATGTATAAGAATCCTACAAAGAGGAGTCAAAGGAAGCCTTAAAATGGGACCACACAGGAGGCAAGGAGGAAAAGAGAAAGACATGTATAAGTAGCCTACAAGAAGGAGGAATTAAAAATCCTGGAAAGCAGCCAAGGATTCCATAATTCAAATGAAGTAGGCAAAGGACACGCGTCAACAATACAAGAGGAGTATAGGAGGACACGTGTGAAAGGAGGATTGGTGGAATGGATGATGAGTGCTAAAGTGGTTACAACAAAGACCCCAGGGGACAAACGCATGTAGGAGTAACAAGCACAGTAAACAACATTTTTTTTGTTCCATTTCATGTCATGTAGTCGTACACTTAAATCACATTGTGTCTAGATATCAATCCATGTGAACCTTAGGGAATATTTTTAGCGAAAAAACGGGAAAAACTATTTGTAATACTCATAATAGTTCTTTGATCAGATTATCTAGCATCTGGATTCTATGGCATAGTAGAAAAAACCATAGAAAACAATATTCTAGTCCAATAATGTTGGAAGTTGGGAACTCTATTTGGTCAGTGGATGTTTTGTATGAACAGGCTCATAGCTGTAGGTATGTTATTAAGTATGCAAATTTAGGAAAACTAATTTCAAAGTACATAGAGTATTTACATGGGAATCATAGTCTAGGTTTGTCATATCCAAATAGGAAGAATCCCCCAAGCAGACTACACCCAACCTCTATCATTTCAAGAAAAGGTCAAGAAATGTTGAAAGGAGTGACGTGCAACTTATTAATGTTCTGACCTCCCTAGGCTGGAGAGTGGTTGTGTATTCCATTTAGGGTTGGGGTGTGGCATGACCAAGCTCAAAAAGTGCAGACATCAAGTTAGAATAGGGAAAGAAGGAAATACCTCTGTATGGGAAGCTAAAAGTGTTTGCAGCCTTAGCCCATGGCCAACAAAAGAAGGTCATAGTAGCCATGGATCAGCCCTTGGAGGGCTAGAATAGGTCAGGGCCCAACCCCACAGGGCATACAAAATCACTCGCCATTCATGAAGAGGATAGAAATCAAGTTTAGAAGGAACATGAAAAGGCATGTATAAGCATCCTACATACAAGAATCAAAAGAGATTGCGTACTAATCAACTTTTATCTCCTCTCAATTTCACGTACTCCACTACATTAAAAATTGTATTTTCTTGGAGGTGGATTTTTCTGCTTTGGCCATGTAAATATAACGAAATCAATCAAAAAAATAAAAAATGGCAGTGGCAATGCAATGGCTATGGTGCATCCTGTGGGTTACAAGCCTTTCTACGAGTGGCTGACCGATCCCATCTTGGGTAGGCTATGGCTATTATTAATGCATGCATTAATGGCTTATCGAGTTTAATCAATTTAAAAATATAATAACAAAATTGTTATTAAGTATGAAAAATCATAAAAATTAATTCCAAAGTACATAGAGTATTTACATGGAAGTCATACTCTAGGTTTGTCCTATCCAAATAGGAAGCAACCACAAACAGACTACATGCAATTTTTATCAGTTCAAGCCAAGGACAAGAAATGTGGAAAGGAGTGAAGTGAAACTTATGAATTTTCTGACCTCACTAGACTGGAGAGTGGTTTTATATTCCCTAGATGGATGGGGTGTGGCATGACCTAGCTCAAAGAGTTAAAATTCAAATTCAAATAGGTCAAGAAGGCCATGTTTCAAGTCTGGCAACCGTTAAGAGGTAATAGCTCTGTATGGGAAGCTAAAGGAGGGCACGTGGCCCAAGGTCAACAAAATGAAGTCACATCATCCATGTCTAAACACTTGGAGGGACCACAAAGGTCAAGTCCCAATCCTAAAGGGCATACACAGTCACTGGCTAGTCAGAAATAGGACACAAAGGAAGTTTAGTCGGCCCAGGAAAAGCCATGTATAAGTAGCCTACAAACAGGTGTAACGTCCCCGACCCTCCGACCGACGAAGAGGACGCTACCATGGCGTTAACCATCCGGGCTACTAGCCCCATGAACATGTGCATTCATAAAAATTGCTGAAATGCTGAAATAAAATGCTTGAACTAAAACATGCATACATGATTATTTATCATACACAGTGAAAGTAACATACATTAATACAAGCATTCAACATGTTCATCATGATCATTAACAGTAAATAGGATTGCAGAAGTAAAATAGAGAAGATTACTTATCTTTATAAAGAAATCGTTCTGCAACCAGCTATGTCGCTGCAATGTTCCACCCAACCATAGGCGAGTGTGCTCCTTAATCTCTCAGCAACGCTGCCACCCCCAAGCTGGGCATGACTCCCAAAGGAATAAGGAACTAACAGGCTTACACATAGCGAGGAATAACAACACAACAAGAGTACATAGTTCAGCGAAGCCAACACAGTTGGGTTTATCAGGCGAACAGGAGCTGGGGAAAATGCTAATGCTAAGCTGGTGAGCTCACTGAAGAGCTACAGACACCAACACCAGAACCAGCCTGGATTCTAGAACACCCACACACACCCAACACAAGGAAGTCAACCCCTTCTCTGCAACACAGTCCCTCAGAACCTGATCTTCCCTCCAGTGCTCTTCAGGGGTTGTGGAGAAGAAATCTAGCTCAATAGCTCTGTCCGTGTGGTTCTCATTCCACCAGGTTTTTCAAGCATCTCAAGCCATCATTCACCAACCCAAAAATAGTCCAGGGACCAATCCAATGAACCCACAGCGATCCAACCTTCAATACTTTCACTGGGAAACTTACACAGATCGGAGAAAGATCAAAATTCATGGCCAACATACACAGTTCAATGCGGATTCACAGGTAGAATCACCCCCGATTCCATCAATTCATGGAAAAGCAATCCCAATAATTTCCACTGCGATCTGAATGGTGAACAAAACAATCCACGGTCCAATGCGGGGAGACGAAATTGGTTCTCTGCGTGGGTGGGTGAAAACGAATTGCAGACCAACAATTTGTGCAAGAGAGAGGAGACAAACCCCACACAACGGTTGGTAAAACGTTTTATTCCCCCGCCCTGCATGAGGAAGACGAACGGCCAAGATCCAAGGGAGTGGGAAGAAACAATTCCCATGTCGTGGGGAGGAGAGCAAGCATGGCATGGCAACTGTCTTCTTGCCATCCAATCGCTGCCTCAACCAACAAAAGAAAAAATAACCAAGGGAGGTGGTGACACATAATTTTCTCTCGTGACCCCACGTTCCATAATCATGTCCCCCTTTCCTTATCCTTTGGAATCATGCCCCTTCTCAATTTAGTTGCTGCGAACATAGTTGGTTGAGTTGTTTTAATTAAAAAGCGTGTATACATGATGTCGTAATTAAATATATGCCGCATGTCCCGACATACCATCAGTGACCATTCCTAATCAGAAACACAACATGACCAAATCTTATGGTGGGGCCTTGGCCTTGAGCTCCTCACCAAGATTATTTACAATATAAGTATCTTATTTATTTTAATGCAAGCAGGGATTAAAACCAGGGTATTACAATAGGACTCAAAAGTGATTTCCTATTAATCATCTTTTATCTCCTCTCAATTTCACGTACTCCACTACATACATAAATTTCTTTTCTTGAAGGTGGAGCTATCTATTTTGTTGTTGTAATTATAACGAAATTGATTGCCAAAATTGATTTTTCTTATTACAAGGTGCAAATGGTTTGCTTTTATTTTCTTCTCCTAGGGTGGAAATAAAAATGTCAATGGATGACAATTGGTATTTCTAACAAGGTGATTTTATTTGAGGAAGTAGGATACCACCATTGGTAACACAGTATCCACCTGTCCTCGATGTGTTGGATCCCACTCCTACTACACCAAATTCTCCATTTGGGAAGCTAGGTAACAGGTACTTATGACAAAGATATGAAAAATATATATAAGCATTCAATCCTTAATTTCCTATTTATCATTCCAAAGATTAGTATACCATCCAGTTAAAAGTTATGACCTTGAATTCATCAAGTAATTTCTTCAATCATATATCAATGAGGTTGAAAAGTAGAGATACCACACTTTATAATAGCAATAATAAGACTCATGAACCTTGGAAGTATACTCACAAAATAGTCCCAATTGTTGTGTGGTTATAACTCAGTTTGACTGAGATAATAATGTGTTTATAACCCCCCCCCAAATCATGACTAAAGAAGGAATGTTGTACATAGATCATATTTTCCCTAAGGATTCCAGAAATCCACCCAAGCAGGCAAAGAAGCCAAAGGACAGGTGTCAACAAAGCAGGAGGAGTGCAAGAGGACACGCACAGAAGCTGATTTGGTAGAAGAGACGACGAGTGCTATAATGTTATCAACAAATACTCTAGGTAAAAAACACCAGCCGACGTAACAAGCACAATAACCACCATATTATTTTTCCATTTCATGTCACATAGTCGCACACTTAAACCACATTGTTTCTGGCTATCGATCCATGTGAAATTCAAGGAAAAGTTTCAACAAAAAACTAAGAAAAATATTTGAAATAATAATAATAGTTCCTTAATCAAATTATGTGGCATCTAGATTCTCTGTGATGGTAGAAATTTGGAAGTAGAGAATATTCAATTCATTATAGAAAACAATATAATTTTCCAGTAATGTTGGAAGTTGGGCACTCTATTTATTCAGCACATGTTTTGTAGACATTGAGCAGGATTATAGTTGTATATGTGTTATTAAGTATGCAAATTCATCAAAAGTAACCTCAAAGTACATAGAGTATTTACATGGAAAACATAGTCTAGTTCTTTCCTATCCAAATAGGAAGCAACCCCCAAATAGACTACATCCAACCTTTATCGGTTCAAGCTAAGGTCAAGAAATATTGAAGGGAGTGATGCGCAGCTTATGAGTGGTATGACCTCCCTAGGCTAGGAAATGGTTGGGTATGCCCTCTAGGGCTGGGGCATAGAATGACCCAGCTCAACAAGTTCACGCAGAAAGTTCAAATAGGCCAAGAAGGCCACATTTCAACTATGGAAACCAGAAATAGGTAACGACTCTATATGGGAAGTTAAAGGAGGTCACAACCTCAGCCCACATCCAGCAAAATAATGTCACAGTAGCCACTGATCGGCCCTTGGAGGGCTCACATAGGTCAGGGCCCATCCCTAGATGACATACATAGTCACTGGCCAGCCACAAAGAGGCCACAAATCAAGTTTAGCAAGCCCAGACAATGTCATGTATAACCATCCTACAAACAAGACTCAAAATCAGCCTTAAAATCACTTCATCTTGCATACATATATTGGTTCTTATGTTCATTTTATACTCATGTTTTATTTGTTTTGATTTTGCAAAATCCATGGAGGTCGTTGATGGAGCAGCAGCCAATACCATAATCAACGTCTTTACCTTGGGTAATCCTCCACTCATCAAGTTCATAAATGATATAATTCACTTGGATAAAAACACTTGGCTCCTGGAAGATAAGCTAAGTCATATGAATAAGCTCTTGGAAGCAATGAGCAGTAAATTACAACCCGAGCAAAAAAGTTCAAAATAATTGTTTGTCCAAAAGTTGTTGCAAAATATTTATGATCAAGTTAAAAATGCAAGAGACATGATAGATCATTCCCAGCAAAACGACTGCTTCCGCAGGCGCTGCCTCTCTAAAAAATTTAGAGAAACCATGTTCTGAAAGAACTTTCGAAGATGTTGGACGAGACCTCTGAAGTTTGTATAATTTAGTCAATATTAAGGCATATTTGCACATATGGGTTATCTTTGTATTAAAGACAACAAATTTGCATAGATGGGTCATCTTTGTTTTAAATTAAATCAACAAAATCAAGTAGATGGATCAGGATGTCACCGCCCGATGGATCAGGAGAAGAGCAGAGGTAACAGTCGAAAAGGTGGAGTCACATTTCATCTAATTTTATGCAAGAATCATCATAAAATCATAGTTAAACCAGAGGGATTATTATAAAAACATAACACTATATATAACATACCAAAGTATCGTTATATATATAGTTATATTTTATTTTATCTATCCAGACAATGGATTACCACAATATTGCAAGATACTTTGCATAATTTTATTAAAAAAAAGTTATTGACATGCCACGTTTTAAAGACAGCAAATTTGCATAGATGGGTCATCTTTGTTTTAAATTAAATCAATAGAATCAAATTTGGAAAACAAGTTAAATATGCAGGATGCATAGATATATATGAAGAGGATTGAAAAAACAAAGTATCTATTTTTTTCTCTTCTTTAGGCTCTTTGAAACGAAAATCTTGCAAATCCAATGCAAACCCTACTCTGTAGAAACACTGAACCCTATTCCTTCAAATAGGTTGAATGCAAATTCTCTGTGCAAACCCAAATCCTACAAATCATTTGGAGTCATGATGTCTCTGAAATCATTGGAAGACTCAGATCACCAAACATAATGTGACCGCCAAACACAATTTATGCATGAGGAAGGGGCGTTGGATTGACAATATGTTCAATGGCCTCCATGAATGGGTTATGTGAAAAATGACAAATCCATCTTGTCTGGAAGTGGATTCTGTCCATCCAAGGAAAGTATTGAATAGAAAGTAGATGGCTGAGGAATCAATATTTGTTACAAAACCCCTCAGTGCAGCTAGCAAAAAACCTCAAAGCAAGCTATCTATCACCTACATTTTGGGTTTAATAAATTCAACAATAATGTCACTAGGACAACCAGCAGCAGGACGAGGAGATCCCACTGGATCAAGAGAAGAACCAGTCGAATCGAGGATAGTAGAACCCACAAATTTTCCATCCTTTCTCTTCTCCGTGAATTCTTTTGTTGGTTTTGTATTCTGCATACACTGTACACACAAATCTCCACTAAAATGGCCAAGATGCCCCATTTTTTCCAAACATTCCTATTGCTGTAGAAAACAATGTGCAGGAAACACGAACCACTAGAATCTCGCAATCCCTCTACTCTGAATATTTATTGATCATACAAAGTTTCCGCTAGGAGCAGAGGATTCATAGAAGGAATTGTTCTTGTGCTAGTAGGAAAGGGGAGAAAGTGATTCATGGTGGCAACCACTCATATGAATCATCCTCTTATGGTTGTTTTGGTTGATACATCGGTTGAGGAGTTGGGATTTCAACAAAGTGGAGATGTATGAACCAACCTGCATTGCAATGAAATCAAATATTTGTCATAGAGTAAGCAAGATGGGTCATTTTCTACCTTGAATGTGTGGTGCTTGAAAGTAGTCCAACCGAGCAAGAAAACAACCCAAAGGACACACATAAACAAAGCAGGAGGAGTGTAGGAAGACACGTGTGGAATCCAGATTGGCAGAAGGGATGATGAGTGCTACAGTGTTCTCAAAAAATACTCCAAAGAAAAAATGCATGTCGATGTAAACATAGTAAAATGGATGATGGATCCCGCGGGCGTGATCCAAGGGATCTCTCCCCCATTACCACACTCTCACCATATAAATGAACCATGAATTCCATGATGGGTACCGACACCACCAAAGACCTTGACCTTATGACATGGGGAGTGGACACTTATCTTTTGAACACATGCTCATTAACCAACTTTGGTTATGTTTTAAAAAATGGGTATATTTGGTGCAACGAAATCGATTTGTTTTTAAAGAAAAACATTAAACATGACCTATGGTTGTTGTGGGTTTTTAAAACCATAACCAATTATTTGGTTGGGATAGTAAATATGGAATCCAACTAGTTCTAACCAAAGGATCATGTGAAACATGACTAAGGGGTCACTTAAGGACTATATAACCCCCCTCTCATTTGTCATTCAGGGAGCATTCTTATTGTGGAGAGAAACTATAGAGTTAAACTTGTGAGAGATTTTGGAGAGTATTTTGGAGTCCTTTTCCTCCGTATAGTCATTATTGTGCTAAACAGAGGAAGGTTTTGTTGTAGATTTGTGTAAAGAGGAGGCAGGAGTAATTATACTCATTTGTCATCATCTTCATATTGCGGATGTGTTGGTGCAACCCATTCAAGGGTTGAAGTCACAGTTTCTCTCTGTTTTCAACCACCAAGGTATTGATGTAGTGTATCCATGTACTTTTCCATCGTTATTACTGGGATTATATAACTGACCTACCCCTTTGAGAAGCAGATCCAAAGACGTAGTTCCTTTTTGGGAACGAACTCTGTTATCACTTAGTGTCTCATATTTACATGCATTATTTATCTTCCATGTATATGTACTTCTTATTTTCTTTTCATATTCATTCGTGTTATTTTATTCAATCTAATTTATATGTCATAGAACAAGAACATCCTTGATCAATATGTGTGAACAATTTCAATATTTTCTATTCAAAGAGTGTGTGATTTTTTCACAGATAACTGTTCTACTCCCAAGTTATCAAGTTTTACTCCCAAAAAATAATTGTATAAAAGTGGATTTTTTAATGGCCTTGCGGAAAAATTCATAAGTCAAACTATCTCTAGGTAATATCGACCTAAATTAAATGTACAAAATATTAAGTAAAAATAAATCTATGAAATATCGATCTAAATCATTTACAAAATATTAACCTAAGAATGAGAAATACTTGTTTTTTTCATCATTAAGATATTCCTGTAATTATGTCATGGGATTTTATATCTTAGAATTTTGGGGTGGACTACCATTTATTATTTTTTCCATATTGCACAAGGATGGGACTAGTGTACTCTCTAGGTTTATTTTATGGGAGTCGTTCCAAATAAACAATTAGATATATATATATAATAATTTGTAGATGATGCATGGATAAGTGGTAGTTGGTGAATGGATAACTCTTTGATGTGTTGGTTATGGATACTGATCTTCCTAATTTAGAGATGTTATTTTTAAGTCATGTTTGTTCCTGAGTTTTATTGTACACTCATCCTAGCAGGGGGGTGCAGGGGGGCATCGTACCCCCCTAGGGCTACGAGGGGAATCGTCCCCCCTAGTTGGGGTGTTTGAGGTCCAGCGGGATCTTGATGGGAATTCAAGGGAAAATCCCATGAAAGAATTGTTTTTGGATGTTTATTTTCCAACCATTTTTGGGCCTATGGTATTGGTTTACCCGTGGAAATTTCCTATGGTAATTCCCCTATAAAAGCAAAGCATTCTAATACGGCTGTGTATTGTATTATAGCATTGTAAAAACAATATTTGTGATTATGTGAGAGATACTGTGAAAGAGTGAAGAGGGAGTGCAACAGAGCTGCTGCAAGTTTTATCCCTTTATTTTGCTAGACAATATATTGAATAAAAGGACTCACAATTTTTGTGTAGATGTATCCCACCTTGGGTGAACCACATTATATTGGTGCTTCTCTTGTAATGTCTTTATGTGTTTATATTTTCATCTTGTTTATTGTTTATATCTGTGGTCTTGTTTTCTAACAAGATCATGCATGGATAACATGTTTAGTGGCAAACAACCCATTTAACTAGAAGAGGACGAGTGATAACATGTAGATGATGATTATATAATTAGTGATTGGAATTACACATGGAGAAAAAGTAACATATAACTTTTTTGTAGCACTTATCTCATGTCCTATCAGTGTCCATTGGCCACAAATTAAGTGGTTGTGCTAGTAATTATACTAGCTAGGTTATACACAACAAAAATATCATGCATAATAATAATAATAAAAATTAAACATGGAATAAAAATTTTAGTTGCTATTTTATTCTATAATTACATATTGTATAAAAGGACTATAAAATTTTACATAAAGGCAAGTACAAAACAACTCTATTTATTCCAATTATTTATTATGCCAAGTTTGAATGAAGTTTTATCCACGTAACATAAATAAAATATTCTTCATTTCCTTTACTAACTAGGTTTAATTATTGTTACCTTTGTTTGTAGGTTTAATATCTGTTTCCCTCCTCTACATTACATTTATCTTTTGTTTGGCTTTCATTTCTCTTTTTTTGGGCTATCATTTCTCCTTTTCTCTCCTTTGCCTCAGGCTGAGGATGTAACTCATCACATTCCTATGGATGTTTCAAAACTTTGACTAAACCATAAATAAGTTTCTATTTCTTTGGAAGTGCACCAGAGGTTTCCTCCTTGTATTTATGTTCCGTTGTTGAGTGACTTATTCAAAATTAGCATCCAACATTCAATATTGGAATTATGGTGTCACCTTATTTTTTCATCCATCATCTTGTGGAGGGAGGACTAAGAAATCTATTTCGTAATCAAGTGTGTAACCATGTAAAAAAATGGGCTATGAGTAGATAATTGATTGTCGATTTCATTTACCAACATTATAGCTACTATAATTTTTCGTGCTAATCCTTGGTGACTAATTATTTTGACATAGGAGAAACAAATCCATGATGAATCCAATTTCAAACTCATATCTTGTATTTATGGAATGGCATAAGTGTAATTAAAATACCTACCCATTTTACTGAGTAACATACTCCTTGGATTTCATGTTTCAATACGTTAAAAATGAGGCACAGAACACGTTACAGGCTTCGTAGGTTTTTCTTAACAAGTTCTACTATTTATAACAATACCCTCTATTTTTTGCTTGAGTTGGGAACTTATATTTTATCACTCCTATGAGGACTCGTAGTTTATATTCTAGTACCTTCACTTTGAATATAAAACTTGGGTTAGTGATGGAAAAAGTCCAGTTATTTACCACTTGACCAAAATTCATAGGTTAGTATGAATCCCTTTCAGATCTATATACACCCAAGCAAATACAACAGTATGTTTTTGCAAAATCTGATCAACTTATCTTGTTGAGAGGTACCAATTTTGGGGTTGATATTCACTATCCCTGTGTTGATTTCTATCAGTGTATTATGGATATTATAGATATTCTAGATCAAACTTAGGGGATAAGTCACAAAATCAAGTTGTCATGCTAAATCAATTGATTTTCATGTTTAGGGTTGGTTATATAAGAGATGTTCAAAGGATGGATAAATTGGATGTTGAGAGAAGTAGCGATATTCATTCAAATTAAAGATTAGGTCATGTTTAGTATCCTCCTTAAAGGTCAAATATTGTTTGAGAGTCAATATAGGTTGAATGATTTCATCATGACTATCCTAAATGAAAGGAATAGTTTCATGTTCTATCAAAGGTCCCATACGTGATTAAAGAGTGAGTTTATTTGTGGAATTTACATGGGAGGTTATCATGTCGCTAGACCTACAACCAATATATGCATATGTGGTGTCTAATCAAGGAATTCCTAGAATCAACAAGTTCCCGTGTATATTAGCTTTAGGTTGGAGAACCATAAAATCAAAACAATACCCCTAGGAATATACAAAGACCACTATATCTTCTAAAACCCCTTTTGTCTTACTAGTATATTTATCAACTAGATGAATAACTTCAAGAGCTATGTGTTAACTAGGTAATTCGATTTCATTAGTTTCCTTGGTCACTACGTTAATGGCATATCTTAGGTTAACAATATTTTTTGGATTGAAGTATTGTTAATATGGATCCACATATTTGGTCATGTAAATCATTCCTATCATCAAGTCAACTAATTTTCCAATTAATTAAACAGTTTGGGGGTCTTCTCATTTTCCCATAGGTTTTACTTAGACATAACTCTCAAACAAGGTTTGCATAGATTGGAACACATTTATTTTATTGAAACAAAGGGATCTTAATGCATACATTTCTCACTTCCCTTGAAAATTCAAATTCAGGTTCTATGAAAGTACTTTTATTCTCAATCTCTTAGAGTATGGGGGAGTTGAAACAAGATTGGGTACTTGATAATTATTTGAATTTTGTACAATGATTCCTTGAATTTTTGGGGAAGATTTATCAATTTGACCTTTTATCTCTAGAGGTTCCTCCTCCTCATCTTGTTTCTGAATGAGGCAAGGCTCTTATTTTTTCATCACTTTCCTTTATTTTAGGTGAATATAATTAAGATCAATAGGGGAAATAAAGTACGTTGGAAAAATGATAGGGAAGTTGGCTACCTCAATGGTTTAATAAGGTCAATCTACTTTATTTTTTGGGTTAGGCATGGGGTGGGTAATAACTTGAGGAGGTTTGTTTGATGGCGGATAGAGTTGTTGATGACTGTATTGAGGTTTGGGTGCATAGGTATTATATTGAAAATTACCATAAGGAGAGATGAATCTATTTCCAAGGTTATGTTTAGACCTCAAGGGAGAACTATTTCCATGGCATAAGTGGGTACCAATTTTGGCAGCAATACTACGTAGAGAAAGAAGCATTGTACTAGGATGGATCTTTTATCATGCCTACTCGTCATGGTTTCCATAGTATTTTTTATGTCATGTGGAGGTGTTTCTTTGTTACTCCATTAGTGCAATGGTACATACATTTTAGTTTTTGCAATAAAGGACATTGATCAGTTCCATGATTACACTCATAGATAGCACATGTTTCCACATTGTTAAGAGGGCACTCTTGTAAATGATCCTTATTTCTATACTTGGAACAGTGTATAGAAAAAGGTAATTTAGTTTCATGTTGTTTCTTTTCAATATTCATTATGTCTAATTGGTAACTTAGTGAACTAAAGTTATCAAATAAATTCCCAATTTCATCTTTATGTAACTCCTCCATATGAATTTGAGACTCTTATTATGACATCTATAGCCTCTTTTCATTGTTTAGCATTACCTCATGAGTAGATCCTATATAACTCACAAATTCCTTTCATAAGACAATCAAGAAATATCCCCAACTCCTAAAAAAAACACATCAGTACATTCATCCAATATACTTTTAAGAATAACGATCTAGATATACTTACTATCAAACTTATGTTGCTTTGAACTCTAGATATTTATTTCATACTTTCATCCTCTTTTTGCATCATTTGAAGATTTCTTTGATTAGGTTTCTTGAATCACAATAATCTTGATGTTTTTTAAATATGGGTTTCCTCATTTAATCCCAATTCTAGATCGATTTCCCTCCAATCTCATTGAACCAATAAGGGATGCTTCACTAGTAGAAAAATGGGGGACAAATGACCAAGCAACCCAAAAAGTTTGTCACCATGTGAAATAAATTACTAAACTACCAAAAAATGTTGTCACCACATAGTTTCTAAGTGAAATATGACAAAATATGAGCAATGTTAAGTGATTACAACTAGAAATGATTAATCTAGTCGTGGGATAAAAATATGACTAATTTAGTTATAGGATAAAAAATATCACTACACAATTTAAGGTAATTATTATACAATATGTTCTAATTATCAAATATTTCCTTATATGTCACACAAATTAAGAGTATCTATATATAATATAATATATGATTTTATAATTATATATAACATGTTTCTATAGGTCCCTACATATGTCAATATGGTAATTGATGTAATAGACCTAATTAGATTGCAATGGATAATTAGTTTGCATTAATGACTAGAAAAGGAAGAATGCTCCATGATATTTAGCCTGCTCCATTTACTTGGAAATATAGTGTTGATGCTTAACATCAACATGAGCATGAAGTGTCAAGACATGATTCCATAGGCATACCTACTAAAAAAGTTTGCAACATCATTCTATTTGTACCATAACATCCAATTCAATGTGCTTATAACGATTTAATTGCTATATATACTTAAAATATTAATATAATATATATAATATACATGAAATATTAATATAATATAGTTAATATATTAATATAATATATAATATATAATACTAATAGTTATTATATGTAATATATTAATATTAATGTTAACAAATTTAAAATAAAAAATAAAATGAAAAATAAATATAATAAAGAGAGTAAAATAAATTAAAATCCAACAAAACAATAAAAGAGAATGAATGGGGAAAATGGGTAAAATGCAAAAGAGATTGAGAGGGAAAAGAGAATACAAACGAAAATAGGAAAATTTTCAATGGATCTACATGAATTGCATCGTCAAGAGGAAGCTTAGGCAAAGTAGTGATCAAATCCATGATTTCTAGAATGATATTTGCTTGCTGGAGTGAGATACTAAGATAAGAGCTAAGAATGGCTGGGTAAGACAATGAATATGCGAACACTATTCGATTCTCGCGGATTGTATGGATCTCTATGGTTTGGGCTTGCAGGTCAAGTTGTTTCCTAGTTCATTTTTAAAACTCTTGCGGTTCCTATCCCTATAATGTAAAACTTGGTGTTTTGTTCCTTTTAAATATTTTTTTCTTTTACTCTGATTTTACCTATTTACAATTTTATTTCTTGGAATACTTACTATATTTATGCCTAGTGGGAAAGGACAAAGAATTATTGAAAAAATTGGCAATTCATAGAGGATCCCTTCCAAAGAATAGAAGAATTAGTCCTATGGAAATGGGAAATGAATCCTCCTTGACTAGTAATGCCATACTTACCCCTCTAACTTCATTTAGAGTTAGTCTCATAAAGAATTTATTGCTCTTTTTTTCGGTTGAATCTTGCTTTACATTCATACCCAATTATGGATAAATATTTCTCGGTATCATAATGAAAAGGGAATGCACCAGATTCAATTCAAAAGTATCCAATTTGAAATGGTTGTTCACGCAGGAACACATTATGTTCATACCTAGTTCAAACAGAATACACACTAGCGATAAGTTATACACATTATTTGATTACGTATCTATATAATTTTCTTATATAGATCAAATCATTTCAATTGAAGACCCTCTCCTATGGAGAAAATAATTTTTCTTCCCCTACTTTCAATAACATAGAAAAACATAGGTTCCTTCTTAAAATGATCCAAATAAGATACTTTCCCTAACCTTAAGAGTATACCAGAACATAGGCATCGTTAGGATTATATAATCCTCCCTTGTCCATATATAGTCTAATATATTATCTTTCCTAACTTAGGAGTGATTTACTTGAGTTTGGTTCCACTGGTGCCATTGGTGCCACTAGTGCCATTGGTGCCACTGGTACCAACCACTAGAGTGTGGGAAACACATATATAGGTTAATAACCACTTGTTGCATCATCATGCATGAGTTAATGTGCCTCTGAGACCAATCCCTACATTTTAGGAGACCACTTTGAGTGCCACCAGCAGCCTCATTAGTTGGTTGTTGTAGGTAGGTGTCTATGCTGAGTCAACCTCTAGTTACATTCAGTTAGATCACTTTCAGTTGAGCTAGCTCCAATTTTGCATGGTTGCATGGAGAGAGGCACCTTTTCTCACCTACCTCATCAGTTTAACTGGTTTAATTGATTGTTAAACTAATTTAGATGTGGGTTTAGACTAGTGAGATCTGATAGCGATTTAGACACTCCTAGCTATCCATTAAGTCATGTTTAGTTGTTATATTCTAATCTTATCCACATGATTCAAATTCCACTTATTGTATCACCATTGTAATACTATTGGAATGAATAGATATTAATATTGTAATTGAATAATCAATTCTTATCAAATTGGTCTTGTTCATTGTACATTGTATTTGATATTTCACTGCATAATTCTACTTATCAATTTCTCTCATTTTCTTGTAGATCAATAGATTCATAAATTTAACATGGTATCAGAGCCTTGTTCAAGCTAGCAGCAAGTCTTGTTTGATCTTCATTATACAACAAAAGCAACAGATTTTCCACATAAATCATGTAAACATGTCCTTGTTAACTCTGGATATGTCCAAAGAAGTCTTTGTAGTTGTGACAGGCCCTAAGAATGTGTACATGTCAAGGTGGAAGGATTGAAACTGACATGATTGCGAATTGAATTTGGTTTCTGCAGTGTTACTTGCAAGTAATTATGTAGCTTCTTGAGGAATTGATTGATCAGCATACATATTGATGGATCCTTTAGCTATCGTGCCCCGAATCCTTACACCCTTAAACTATGTTGATTGGAGGGAAGATATGCAAGTGTCCTTGAGCAAGCTTGGCCTGTTGAGGATGAAAATGGGAAAAGAAACTGATCCCCAACATCATGTTGAGAAGAAAAAGGTTTTTAATCCGCTTGATGAATCCTTCGACTTCTTGTGCACTCATATCTCCTGGGATCTTTTGTTACACCTTAAGGGACTAAGGACTCCGAAGGAAGATTGGAAAAGCTTGAATCTTTGTTTGGAAAAAAAGATGAGATTCAAGGGAGCATATTGGAGAATGAGCTCATTGGAATACATCACAATCATTTCGAAACTATTTATCAATTCTTCACAAAATACAAGTCATTAGCACTGCAATGTAAACAATGTGGATTAGAGAGGAAATATGAGAAACTGGTTTTATAATTCCTAGGAAATCTTGGCTCAGAGTAGTCAGTCTTTGGCTCTACATTCCATTCCGAAAGAGCTTTCATCCCTAATTAGAAGATACCTTTTCTAGAATCTTTTGATGAGTTCTTAAGACAAGAGCAAGATAAATTGTTTCAAATGGGAGTGCTTAGAACCTCCAAGAACCTATAACTCTTAGTGAAAGACTCAAACAATGCGCAAGAAAGAGGGAATCCAAATGGGAAGGAGACCAAAAACATTGATTCAAATCCAAAGGAGAATCATAGATCCTCTCATGGAGCCTTGGGTTCCAAGAAAAAAGAAGAAATTCAAGAAGACTAAGTGTCCATATTGTATGAGAGGATTTCATCCAGAGATCCAATGCATCAAGAAGACATGAAGAAGACCATCGACCAGTTAACAACAGTCCTTGAACAAAAAAATATTCCCCTTCCATAAGGTGTGAATATGTCTAAAGCTGGAAAAAAGAATGAAGAATATGAGAGGTGTCATGCCTTGAAGGCATGCCTCACTCCGTCAAATGATTGCTTGATAGATTCTAGAGCATTCAACCACATGGTTGCCTCCAAGGAATCCTTCGCCACTATGAATATCACAGAAGGACCTATAATTCATATGAGATATGACTCCCAAATCCTAGTTGTTGGGAGAGGTAATATTAAAATACACAATGGAGAGTTCAAGAATGCACTCTATGTTCCCTCTCTTGCGGCAATTTGTTATCCATTTATTAGATGACACATACTGGATCGAAAAAGCAAGTTGTATTTGTTCCTGACTTAGTGGAGATCTTAGATATCTCAACTGGGAACATTATATCGAAGGGTGTTGCAAACCATGCCTCCAAGGCATATGAATTCTCACACTTTCTGCCATACTCAGCTCAAGTATAATCTTGGCAACCATTCGAAAGGGACGATAAAAACTCTCTTTCATCTCCATTTGCAGATAATGAGATGTTATCTAGTATTTTAGTTTTAGAATATGAGGAACAATATCATCATGATCTTGATATTGGGATTATACCTCAAGATGATCTAGATCCAGATCCAACTCCTATTCCAAATCATAAGCCTAAATGAGCCCAAAATCTCATTGAAGCAATTGGGAAAGGTGTTGTGAATCCAGATGATAAAAGAAAAATGAGGTCCTAGGATGAGAATGAAAGCATTGCACTCTCTCACACAGCTTCACTACCTACATAGTGGTGCAACAAACTTCCATATAAATGTTACTTGATGTTGAAGATTGGTTGAAAATTTGGCCCACTGATGAACAAAATGAATCATTCCATTCCTCCTCCAGGAAGAAGAAAGAAAAACAACATTCAACAGATCGAAAGAAAATGGAAAGGTTCACATGCACACTCCCAACATGTTGATGCACAGAAGAAGGATGATTTTGCATGGCTGCTCCATAGTGTTACAAACAAAAATTTTACAAGTTATTACACAAAGAGGGAAATTTTCTCTTAAGTTTAACTTGTTTTCTTGATTCACTGCTTATCTTGATGGGGGGGTTTTCCCATGAGGTTTTCCCCATTTCCCTTAGTTTATTAAGCATATTTTATTTCTTTTTAGATTATATGGGTGACTTTTGTCTTAGTTTCTAGGGCCCAAAGTTGTCCAAGTTAGGATTAATGGGGGGGGTGTTAGGATTATATAATCCTCCCTTATCCATATATAGTCTAATAGATCATCTTTCCTAAGTTAAGAGTCATTTACTTGAGTTTGGTAACACCATTATATTGGTTCCATTGGTACCATTGGCATCATTGGTGCCATTGGTTCCATTGGTTCCACCGGTACCAACCACTAGAGTGTGGGGAACACATATATAGGTTAACTTCCACTTAATGCATGTTCATGCATGAGTTAATATGCCTCTCAGACCAATCCCTACATTTTAGGATCCCACTCAGAGTGCCACCAGCAGCCTCCATCAGTTGATTGTGGTAGGTAGGAAGTTATGTTGAGTCAATCTCCAGTTACATTCAGTTAGATCACTTTCAGTTGAGCTAGTGCTAGTTTTGCATGGCTGTATGGGGAGAGGTGCCTTTTCTCACCTACCTCATCAGTTTAACTGGTTTAACTAATTGTTAGAATTATTTAGACATGTGGAGTTAGACTAGTGAGCTTCAATAGTGATTTAGACACTCCTAGTTAGAAATTCAATCATGTGTAGTTTGTAGATTCAAATCTTATCCACATGATTTGAATTCTACTTATTGTAACACCATTGTAATACTGTTGGAATGAATAGAGATTAATGTTTTAATTAACTGATCAATTCTTATCATATTTGTCTTAAATTTGTCATGTTTAATGTACATTGTATTTGATTCTCCACTGCATAATTCTACTTCTCAATTTCTCTCATTTTCTTATAGATCAATAGGTTCACTAATTTAACATGCACCTTGTTGAGTCCATTTATCAATGCAATTAAATGAAATTACCATCATAACACTACTTCGAAGAATATAATTTCTAATTCCATACTATTTGGTTTGGCTTACATAGATATCAATATTTGGGGCCAATAAAATGATAGGACAAGACCTATACCTACCTGAGTATGGTGAATGGTAAACCTTTTTGTGTGCTTACTAGATAGAACGAATAGATCGTATAGCGGTTATTCACCCAAAGTAATTGTTAGAATAAGTATATTATTGTGTGGAAATGAAATGATCAATAGAAATATGTTCTCTACTTTGTTGTTTTATGAGGATTATTTTATTTTACTAGATTTAAATACTATTCAAATGTGCTTCAACGGGTCAAGATATTTTGATGCTACAAGCACCTAACATATGAAATGAAATAAATCCTATGGGAGTTTCTAGGAAATTAATAGATGTACCTTATATATCTTGTGATAAAATTTTGAACTATATCTTATTTTACTAGTTCCAAGTTTGTATGCATAATTCATGACCTAGGAAATTTGTGTGTATCTCTATGGATAATTTTTAATCCATACAAACTTGAAGATATACGATCTAGTAAATTCAACTTTACAGAATCCCAAAATGTTTTGCTTCTCCACAAGCAAGTGTTGAGGAACATTTTTTAGGGCTTCTTTAACATTGATAATTGTGGTTTCATTGATTGTCCATGTACTTGAAACAAGTCAAAATCTAGTGAATTCCATTTTTTATATCCTCATATCCATCAAAAGTATGCCCATTGCAAATATCCTTGTCTTTTCCATATGTTCCTTTTGAATCATTACCTATGTGGTAACATTGAGGCCTAGAATTAGAGTGCTTCTCTACAATATCAGTAGCTTCATAATCCTAATAGTCTTTCTCTTTGAGGTTCTCTTTAACATCAGTTTCCTTTGGGTATACTTTTGTTAGTAAATAGAAAACCACAAATCTATTGAATGAAGCATTTTTGTTTGTAAATTAGATCTAAAAATCAACACCATGCTCAATTAAAAATATATATGATATTCCTCTCTTATAAGTACTAGAATTAAAGAATAGTTTTCCTGCCAAGTCTATTTTTTATGCATTTATGTGTAAACTCAAAAAAAACACAGATCTCTATACTCATAAGCTATTTTATATTTTTTTTACTGTTGCATACCCATTTCAAAGTAGGAATCATTCTTGTGCATTATTTCCCACAACATTGACATCCTTGGTGAATTACTGATATAACAACCATTAAAGGCCACAATAAGTACTTCTTATTTTACTACTTATCAATCCGAGAATGTACATACTGTATTCTTCGAGTGCCACCAGCAGCCTCCATTAGTTGGTTGTTGTAGGTAAGCGGTTATGTTGATTCAACCTCCAGTTACATTTAGTTAGATCACTTTCAGTTGAGCTAGCGCCAATTTTGCATGTCATGGGGAGAGGCAACTTTTCTCACCTACCTCATCAGTTTAACTAGTTTAATTGATTGTTAGACTGATTTAGACATGTGGGTTTAGACTAGTGAGCTCTGATAGTGATTTAGACACTCCTAGTTAGCCATTCAGTCATGTTTAGTTGTTATATTTGAATCTTATCCACATGATTCGAATTCTACTTATTGTAACACCATTATAATACTATTGGAATGAATAGAGATTAATCTTGTAATTAACTAATAAATTCTTATCAAATTGGTCTTGTTCATTTTACATTTTATTTGATATTTCATTGCATAATTCTACTTATCAATTTCTCTCATTTTCTTGTAGATCAATAGGTTCATAAATTTAACATGGTATCAGAGCCTTGTTCAAGCTAGTAGCAAGTATTTTTTTATCTCCATTGTACACCAAAAGCAATAGAGTTTTCACATAAATCTTGTAAACATTTCCTTGTTAACTCTAGATATGTCTAGAGAAGTATCTATAGGTGTGACAAGCCCTGAGAATGTGTACATGTCAAGGTGGAAGGATTGAAACTGACATGATTGCAAATTGAATTTGGTTTTTGCAGTGTTACTTGCAGTTACTTGTGTAGCTTCTTGAGGAATTGATTGATTAGCATACATATTGATGGATCCTTCAGCTGTCGTACCCTGAATTCTTAGACCCTTCAACTATGTTGATTTGAGGGTAGATATGCAAGTGTCCTTGTGTAAGCTTGGCCTGTTTAGGATGACAATGGGAAAATAAACTGAGCCCCAACATCATGTTGAGAAGAAAAAGTTTTTGAATCTGCTTGATGAATCCTTCATCTTCTTGTGCACTCATATCTCTTGGGATCTTCTGTTACACCTTGAGGGACTAAGGACTCCGAAGGAAGATTGGAAAAGATTGAATCTTTGTTTGGAAAACAAGATGAGCTTCAAGGGAACATATTGGAGAATGATATCATTGGAATACATCCCAATCGTTTTGAAACTATTTAGCAATTGTTCACAAAATACAAGTCATTAGCACTGCAATGTAAACAATGTGGATTAGAGAGGAAATATCAGAAACTGGTTCTATAATTGCTAGGAAAGCTTGGCTCAGAGTAGTCAGTCTTTGTCTCTACATTACATTCTGGAAGAGCTTTCATCCCTAATTCGAAGATACATTTTCCATAATCTTTTACTGAGTTCTTAATACAAGAGCAAGATAAATTGTTTCAAATGGGAGTGCTTAGAACCTTCAAGAACCTAGAACTCTTAGTGACAGACTCAAACAATGCACAAGAAAGAGGGAATCCAAATGGGAAGCAGACCAAAAACATTGATTCAAATCCAAAGGAGAATCATAGATCCTCTCATGGAGCCTTGGGTTCCAAGAAAAAGAATAAATTCCAGAATATTAAGTGTCCATACTATATGAGAGGATTTCATCCAGAGATCCAGTGCATGAAGAAGACCATCGACCAGTTGACAACACCCCTTGAACAGAAAAATATTACCCTTCCATAAGGTGTGAATATGTCTAAAGCTGGAGAAAATAATGAAGAATATGAGAGGTGTCATGCCTTGAAGGCATGCCTCACTCCATCAAAGGCTTGCTTGATAGATTCTAGAGCATCCAACCACATGGTTGCCTCCAAGGAATCCTTCACCACTATGAATATCACAGGAGGACCTATAATTCATATGGGATATGACTCCCAAATCCTAGTTGTTGGGAGAGGTTATATTAAAATACACAATGGAGAGTTCAAGAATGCACTTTATGTTCCCTCTCTTGTGGCAATTTGTTATCTGTTTATCGGATGACACATACTGGATCGACAAAGCAAGTTGTATTTGTTCCTGACTTAGTGGAGATCTTATATATCTCAACTGGGAACATTATAGCAAAGGGTGTTTCAAACCATGCCTCCAAGGCATATGAATTCTCACACTTTCTGCCATATTGAGCTCAAGTAGAATCTCGACAGCCATTCAAAAGGGAAGATAAAAACTCTCTTTCATCTCCTTTTGTAGATAATGAGATGTTATCTAGTATTTCAGTTTTAGAATATGAGGAACAATATCAGCATGATCTTGATATTGGGATTATACCTCAAGATTATCTAGATCCAGATCCAGCACCTATTCTGAATCATAAGCCTAAATGAACCCAAAATCTCATTGACGCAATTGGGAAAGGTGCTGGAAATCCAGATGATAGAAAAAAAATGAGGTCCTAGGATGATAATGAAAGCATTGCACTCTCTCACACAGCTTCACTTCCTACATAGTGGTGCAACAAACTTCCATATAAATGTTACTTGATGTTGAATATTGGTCGAAAAATTGGCCCAGTGATGAACAAAATGAATCATTCCATTCCTCCTCCAGGAAGAAGAAACAAAAACAACATTCAGCAGATCGAAAGAAAATGGAAAGGTTCACATGCATAGTCCCAGGATGTTGATGCACAGAATAAGGATGATTATGCATCGCTTCTCCAGAGTGTTACAAACTACAACAAAAATTTTACAAGTTATTACACAAAGAGGAAAATTTTCTCTTAAGTTTAACTTGTTTTCCTGATTCACTGCTTATCTTGATGGGGGGTTATCCCATGAGGTTTTCCCCATTTCCCTTAGTTTATGAAGCATATTTTATTTATTTTTATATTATATGGGTGACTTTTTTCCTAGTTTCCAGGGCCCAAAGTTGTCCAAGTTAGGATTAACGGGGGGGTGTTAGGATTGTATAATCCTCCCTTATCCATATATAGTCTAATAGATCATCTTTACTAACTTAGGAGTCATTTACTTGAGTTTGGTACCACCATTATATTGGTGCCATTGGTGCCATTGGTGCCATTGGCGTCATTGGTGCCATTGGTGCCATTGGCGTCATTAGTGCCATTGGTTCCATTGGTTCCACCGGTACCAACCACTAGAGTGTGGGGAACACATATATAGGTTAACTTCCACTTAGTGCATGTTCATGCATGAGTTTATAATATTCCTCTGAGACCAATCCCTACATTTTAGGATCCCACTGAAAGTGCCACCAGCAACCTCCATCAGTTGGTTGTGGTAGGTAGGAAGTTATGTTGAGTCAATCTCCAGTTACATTCTGTTAGATCACTTTCAGTTGAGCTAGTGCTAGTTTTGCATGGCTGCATGGGGAGAGGTTCCTTTTCTCACCTACCTCGTCAATTTAACCGATTTAACTGATTGTTAGAATTATTTAGACATGTGGAGTTAGACTAGTGAGCTTCGATAGTGATTTATACACTCTTAGTTAGCAAGTCAATCATGTTTAGTTGATAGATTCAAATCTTATCCACATGATTCGAATTCTACTTATTGTAACACCATTGTAATACTGCTGGAATGAATAGAGATTAATGTTTTAATTAACTGATCAATTCTTATCATATTTGTCTTAAATTTGTCGTGTTCAGTGTAGATTGTATTTGATATTCCATTGCATAATTCTACTTCTCAATTTCTCTCATTTTCCTATAAATCAATAGGTTCACTAATTTAACATGCACCTTGTTGAGTCCATTTATTAATGCAATTAAATGAAATTACCATCATAACACTACTTTGAAGAATATAATTTCTAATTCCATACTATTTGGCTTGGCTTACGTAGATATCAATATTTGGGGCCAATAAAATGATAGGACAAGACCTGTACCTACCTGAGTATGGTGAATGGTAAACCTTTTGTGTGCTTACTAGATAGAATGAACAGATTGTATAGCGGTTATTCACCCAAAGTAATTGTTAGAATAAGTATACTATTGGGTGGAAATAAAATGATCTATAGAAATATGTTCTCTACTTTGTTGTTTTATTAGGATTATTTTATTTTACTAGATTTAAATACTATTCAAATGTGCTTCAACGGGTCAAGCTATTGCAATGCTACAAGCACCTAACATATGAAATGAAATAAATCCTATGGGAGTTTCTAGGAAATTAACAGATGTACCTTATATATCTTGTGATAAAATATTGAACTATATCTTATTTTACTAGTTCCAAGTTTGTATGCATAATTCATGACCTAAGCAATTTGTGTGTATCTCTATGGATAATTTTTAATCCATACAAACTTGAAGATATACGATCTAGTAAATTCAACTTTACAGAATCCCAAAATGTTTTGCTTCTCCACAAGCAAGTGTTGAGGAACATTTTTTAGGGCTTCTTTAACATTGATAATTGTGGTTTCATTGATTGTCCATGTACCTGAAACAAGTCAAAATCTAGTTTGAATTCCATTTTTTATATCCTCATATCCATCGAAAGTATGCCCATTGAAAATATCCTCGTCTTTTCCGTATCTTCCTTTTGAATCATAACCTATGTGGTAACATTGAGGCCTATAATTAGAGTGCTTCTCTACAATATCAGTAGCTTCATAATCCTATCAGTCAATCTCTTTGAGATTCTCTTTAACATCAGTTTCCTTTGGGTATACTTTTGTTAGTAAATAGAAAACCACAAATCTATTGAATGAAGCATTTTTCTTTGAAAATTAGATCTAAAAATCAACACCATACTCAATTAAAAAATATATGATATTCCTCTATTATAAGTACTACAATTAAAGAATATTTTTCCCTCCAGGTCTATTTTTTATGCATTTATGTGTAAACTCAAAAAAAAACACAGATCTCTATACTCATAATCTATTA
>LPNX010553740.1:305234-396406 GCA_001517045.1 Pseudotsuga menziesii
GAGAATTTTAGTGGCTAGCTTTTTTCCCAACCAATTTCCCCTATTAATTTTACATGGAATTGTTAATATGTCCATAAAATAGATACATCAAAATCGTATGGCCTAGAAAAAACATCAGACTTTGTAGATTACATGTTTACAAAATAGTATTTGTCCCTTTGTTATATATTTTCAGAATAATGAGGGTTTGCTTGGCATTATATTCCATTGGAATTTCTACTTAGAGAGGGTACACGAAAACTTTGAAACATGCAATGTATATCTCCCTATGCAGGTAACTACTCATAACATATATTCTACAATACCATCCCTTGCAATGGTTTTGTATATCCGAAAAGTTACTTAAAAGATAACCTGCACATGAAGCTATATATTTTTATGCAAGTATCATTGTTAAATTTATGATGGAAAAATATAACCTGTAGATGAAGTTATATCACTTTATTATAGTTTCGTCCTCTTTCTCCCGGTGATTTTCCTCTACCTTATTTTGCTCATCATCACATTCTGAAAAGTCCAGAAATATTACTGTTAGAACTTAAGATACCAGAGAAGCCTATAGTTTCAAGACTGTTAGAACTTAAGATATTATTAGTTCTCAAATGGCATTCATTTAACACAAGCATTATTCGATTCCATATTTTCTCCATTATTATCATTGGCACTTGCTATGCCTCCTTTATTCGAGCCTTCTACAATTTTCTTAGTTTCATCTTCAGCTTCAATTCTTGTCCATTTTACCAAATTCAAATGTTCATTAAAGTTAAGTTTCCTTGCTTTGATCAGTGTCCTTTTCTTTTGATGATCTGCTCCAGATAATAATTCAAGAACATTTTCTTCTTCCGTGCAAATATTTCTCTTTATTTGATTATCTGATCTCTCTGGTAGATTGGTAGAGTTGATAACCCTGAATTATGTTTCTTCAAGAGATTTATTTTCTTCTTTAGAATGGAATTATGATGCAAAGAAGTGTTTGGACCTACCCTAACTTCATTCTCTTTAGTCAGAAATGTAGAAAGCACATGATCTTTGACATTAGGAACATAATTTTCATGAATATTTTCAAAATATTTTTCACCCTTCAAATTTTCTTTACAGTTTGAAACTTGAATGCTCTCTTCAGTGTTTCCATGTTTAAAATATTCAAAACTGCTGACAATGTTATCTATCACTATTTTTCTATGATCTAGGAACTCTCTTTCAAGAACTAATCGAGAACCTATAATTTCTTTTTCGATGCTTTGCCTTTTCTGACCAAACTGCTTTTCACTCATGGTCTGCTCTGAAATAATGCCTGTAAATGGTGATTGTATCCTAATTTTTTCAATAGAGGAAAATCCATGGATTAAATCAATGCCAACAGAATCAATTGGTACATAGATAGGAAGAGTAAAGGTCAATGGAGTAAATTAATGCCAACAGAGTCAGTTGGTACATAGATAGGCAGAGTAAAGGTCCATAGAGTATGACGAAGTGTGGTGGCACACAGCTTGACTACTGCGGAGTAAGACAATGTCAGAGTGACCTTGGAGTGACACAAATTCTGAGTGACCACATAGAGTAACATAGTGGGAGTGACTGCAGAGTAACAAAGAAAATGAGTGATGGTGTTGTGACAGGGAGTTAGAGCTACAATGGAGTGCATACTACATCAAGTCAGCAGAATCCTGAGAGAAACAGACAGTAGTACTACAAAACTTAAAAAGCAAGTTGTTCGACAGGCATGAGAGATTGCAAAAATCCAAACAGAGGCATGTTTATAGTATATACTCAATAGAATGTTCTCAACAAGGAGAAGCTAGTGAGTTAGTCACCTGCCTGAAATTCAGCAATGCTACAGAACTGAGTTTTTGAAGAGAAATGAGAAAGGGAGAATGAAAACAGAAAAGTAATTAGAAAAAATGAAGTATGGAAACAATTTTTTGGTTTTCAGATATGGGCCTGCATGTTAATTCAGATTGACTAGATTTCTTAAAAGAGTTATAGCAGAAGGCGGATCATTACAGACAGAAGGTACATGGATGACGAGTTTTATAGAAGGTTACTGGCCATAGAGAGGGGATTAAGATTTGGTGATTTTGAAGATGGAGAAATGAGTGTTAACGCGAGTCAGATCTAAGAGCATGACCAAACAAATATGTTCATGGAAACTATATCAACATAGGGAGTTGCAATGAAGTTAGAGGAATCAAAATTTCCAGGAAGTTTGAGCTTTAAATGCTTTGATAGATTGGGTTCAAGAGCTTGAGTAATTTTTTGACATGGATAATATAACTACCATCTAGCCTTATGGTTGGACCACTTACAAAAAAAATAGGGCGGGTCAAGGCAAGGAGAAAATTAGATTTTGGGCAAAAATACTAGGGGTCAAATTCCAACCCTCAAACAATCATCAGGCCCTATTCGGGCAATTTTATAATTTAGAACTAAAGGTATTGTTAGTGCAAGAGTATATGAAGCGGATCAGGTAACTGCAAATTAGAACGAACATACATGTATCCAAATATCAGGTTGTGGATCAAGATCTGTCATGGTTTTATAGGGGTCTGTTCTATATCCAGTCATCTTCCCAAAACATATTTTTCGTTCCCATCGTTTACTACACAGAAAAATGCTCTTGAACTAATTTTATCCCATGTTTAGCTCTGTTCCAGATCAAAGATCCATTCAGAAGGTCCTCCACTCTGGTTAAATCTTCCGACTTGATTCCTTTAGTATATTTGTTTCTCTTGACCTTTAGACTATGTCCATAAGGTTGGTTTTTCATTGAACCGGCACCATGCCACTTTTCCACTAAGTGTTTTGTTGAAGGTTTATAATTTTCTAGTACCAAGTCCCCCTTTGTAGTAGGCTGCAAGTGGCCACTTCGTCTCCATTTGTGTCCCACCCGATAAATATTTTATAAGTTTCTCCAACACTTTATCACTTTAGCTTGGGCTGAGAAAACATAATGGCTTGTAATACAGTTTTGAATAGCACAATTCTCCCTGTAGGGAGAAGAATGTGTAAGCCCAGCTGTTCACTTTTTCTTTAATCTTGCTGATATTCTCTCCCTAGGAGAATGATCTCTCAGAGTCCTCAATCAGGGGAACTCTCGAGTTTTAATTATTTTCTTAGAAGGGATGTAGTTTAGAGTTTAAGAAATCTGTTAGGTGTCTCTGGACTGAAAAGTTGGTGTTGAAGAAAAATATTTCCACTTTTATCTTATCTACATTGCACTTGAAGCTCGTATAAAAAGATTCAAAACACCTTTAAGAAGTTTTGGTGTCGTGTGTAGTGGCTTCCTCAAAAGCAGTGTCATCCATAAATTGTAGGTGTGATATGGCTTCTAACTCCAGGGTAGGTTTAATGCCTCTAACTCTAAGAATCATTCCTTAAACTTGTTCAAGTTTGTCCTAGTCCTTCTACCACTAGTAGAAAGAGGAAGTGGGAGAGGGTATCCCCTTGGTTGGTTGGTTTGTTTGTATTGAAGGGAGATACTGGGCCTCCATTTACCAAAATAGAAAATGTGATCACTGAAATGCAATTGAAGACCCAATTTATCCATCTTTCTATGAAGCCAAAAGCTTTAGCAGTTTTGTGCCGAGAAGGTGCATTTCTACAGCATGGGTGAAGGGAGAAGTGTCCCTCTGTCCCATAAAATAAAATAAAAAAATAGGCATGCATGCATCAATGCGTTGTAACATAGTGAAGCCCTGGGGGAAGAGTCTGTCTATCCCATAATAAATAATAATAAAAAATAAAAAATAAGAATGCATGCATCAGTGTGGTATAACATAGTGGTGAGAGGGATGTGTGCTCTAGTTTAGTGGTGAAAGGTTTACAGATTTGATCCCTCTCAACGCACTGTAGAACCGGATTTAGATGGGTCTATAAGAAGCTTTTGGCATATTTAGTGTTATCAACTTCCCACTTTTCTTTGGCAATTCCAAAGAGTGAATAACCTTTAGAGCTGTGATAATTCTATCTACTATCTGTCTACTAGTCACAAAATCCCCCTGGTCCCTAGAGAACACTTCACCCAGAATTCCTTCTACTGGAAAGCACCTTTATAAATGGTATTACATAGAATAATGTGTTGAAAATGTCTACTCTGTGTATCTAATAATTGATCTAGGATCCTTATTATTAATTTCCTTTCTCCAAGGAAATGATTTGTTTCATGTATATTCCCAGTGTATGGATCTAGGAATCTATGTTGTACTTGATTTGAATTCTATTGTAATCTGGGCATTGCAAGAGAGTGAGTTCATTGGTGTCAATTTTGTTTTTATTCCCTAGTTATGATATGCCATAAGTGGAAATAAAGGAATGACTGGTGGTTGCAGATGGGGATTCCCTCCAAGTAAGTTTCCTTGGACCTATACTGCAACTGAAACATGTTATCTGTTGGAGGGAAGAGTGAAGGTGTACCCAGATGGATACAATGACTATGTTGAGATCAGACCTAGAGATTTGGTTGTGTACCCTAAGGAGATGAAATGCACCTGGGATGTCTCTGAAGCAGTTGATAAGCATTACATCTTTGACTAGCTACATATTGTGCCTAATATAAGTTTTTAACGTATTGTGGATTGTTCCTGACATATATATTTCCTTTATAATGGCTAGTTTAACTTAAAAAAATAGATTAGCCTTTGATCTCTACATCTTATCTGTTGTCTATAAGTTGTAACTAATTAATGTGTTGTATGTTTGCCTTGCTTACCCGAGGATTTGTATGTATACATATACACAAACAAAAGGGAAAAGGATGTACAATTTTGTCTGTGTCTTGCACAAGTGAGTGTTGGTTGCATCAAAATAGCACAGTGAATATTTCCCAGTTCTATATTAAAAGTAAATTAGTAAACATACTAGGTAACGGTTAAGAACATGTGTTTCCTCCTGGGAGGTCATAGGTTCAGATATGGAGGAGGTAGGGTATGTATATCTCTGTAGCCTTTAGCAGTCAAATTTCTACGTGGAGAGGATCCCTTGCCCCACAATAAGGGGTTCTCATACACCAATTTGGTGTGTGGCTAAGCTGTGACCTTAAAATTAGATTACTATTTTTATTATCTATTGAGAAGGTAGTGTCAAAATACTTAAAAAGTATTTATTAAATAATAAAAATTAAAAAATTTGAATAGCATGAGTAAAAAATGTTGCCACAATAATTTGCCTTTGGATACATGTAAACCTGTGGGTGCATGCTTGTCTATGACTGTTTATATAAAGCTCTGCCTTTTATCTTTCTATCTTGTTTTCAGGCGAACCATTTCTCCAGGTGCTCTGAACAAAACAAAATTTATCGTAATTTTTTTAGAAAAACACCTCATTATAGCCTTCATTGCCCATCATTTGCTCAGATTATCCCCTCATTATTTGAACTCTTGGTTCTCTGGTAAAAGGGACTAATGATAACCGTTTTTATACATGCATTTCAATTATCTCTTGCTCTATATGTGAACTTAGTTTTCCCACAAGCTCTACACTTCTTCAACACATAGGGTTCACATGTATCTCGTAAAATTTAATCTGTGTCAATATTTTTGATTTGCATTCTAAGTTATGTTTTAACTTTTAACATATTGTATTTGATAGTTTATATAGATACAAATACCGAAATCTGATAGTCAGTAAACGTGTATGGTTTCATTGTTTTTGTATTGTATTTATATGGTTTTCTATTAGTAACACTTTCAAGAGGATAAAAAGTAGTAAAACAAACCTCATCAAAAAGCTTAATGATGATATATTGTAAAACATCTTAAATTGATACATATATTGAGGAATTGGTTGGGTATTTATTTTTACAAATGTTGTGTTGGTTGTGCATATTTTTGTAATTTTTTTTTCTTGGAAGAAAGTTGTATCTATTTTATTAATATAATAAAACAGAGTACATTCTATGTTGCTAGAGCAGCAGTCCATTACCTCCTTAATAGCAAAGGGAAACTAGTTTCCTTTCTTTATATTCAAAGGCAAAAATAGAATCTAAACCATAATACTATATTTCATATACAGTTTTAAACTTAAAACCAAATCTACAGGTATAACCAGTCCTCCAAAACCATACATAAGACCAGTCAATCCAAGGAAAAAATATAAAATTACATTTATCTAAACCATAATGCAGTCTTCATATCCATGTTTAACCTTAAAACCAAATCTACATGTATAACATGTCCATAACCATACACAAGACTTGCCCATGATATTGCTCGATCACTGTCCCTTTTCGTAGCATATTATGACATTCTTCAAAAAATTAGTAGATGGAATAACTCCAAATGATCAAAACGGAGAGTTTTACAGAGTCATGTCAAACTTCAGGGATCAGCTGAGATTCCTCCATCAATATACCTCCTCAAAATTCAGACAGATATCCACTGTTAACTACTAGAAGCAGACCGACATTTGAAAGCTCATCTGCTTCAGTTAAAAAGTTAACCTTAAAACCAAATTTTCAGGAAAACCTGTTCTCCATAACCATATATAAGACCATTCCATAGTAGCACCTAATCACTGTCACTTTTCATAGCATTTTACAACATTGTTCAGAAAATTACAATCTGGAATAAATCCAAATGACTGGAACAGAGAGCTCTACATAGTTATGTCAAAATTCAGGAACCAGCTGAGATTCCTCCAGCAATATAACTCCTCAGAACTCAGACACATAGCCACTGTTAACTGTTAGCAGCAGACCAACCTTTGAAATTGCATCTGCCTGAGTTTCATTTCTCTATAGATGTGGAGGAATGAAAAAATTGAGAAGAGGCCACCATGTATCCAAAGATCTTGGTTTCGTCTTCAACTTCAATTCTTGCCCTTTTTACCAAATGCAAATGTTCATCAAAGTTAAGTTTTCTTGCCTTGATCTATGTGCTTTTCTTTTGATGATCTACTCCAGATAATACTTCAAGAACATTTTCTTCTTCCGTGCAAATATTTATCTTTATTTGATTATCTGATCTCTCTGGTAGACTTGATAACCCTGAATTATGTTTCTTCAAGAGCTTTCTTTTCTTCTTCAGAATGTAATTATGATGCAAAGAAGTGTTTGGAACTACCCTAACTTCATTGTCTTTAGTCACAACTATAGAAAGCACACGATATTTGACACTGGGAACATAATTTTCATGAATATTTTCAAAATCCTTTTCACCCTTCAAAATTTCTTTACAGTTTGAAACCTAAATGCTCTCTTCAGTGTTTCCATGTTTAAAAGATTCAAAATTGCTGACAATGTTATCTGTCACTGTTTTTCTATGATCTAGGAACTCACTTTCAGGCACTAATCGAGAACCTCTATTTTATTTTTCCATGCTTTTCCTTTTCTGACCAAACTGCTTTTTCACTCATGGTCTTCTCTGAAATAATGCCCGTATCTGGTTACTGTGTGGTGATTGTATCCTAATTTCTTCAAGATAAGAAGAAAAATTCAAAATATTGTCTCCATCATTATGAATATTGCCTTCACTCTCTGATGACCTTTTAAAATCTCTCTTTGTTGTCTTCAACTCTGGCTCAGTTATTAAAGATACTGCACCAGAAACATCAGACCTCAAATGGTTCTCAAAATGGCTTGTAGGCACTGCACCAGCAACATCAGACCTCAAATGGTCCTCAAAATGGCTTGTAGGCTTCTTTATCTTTAGTATGGACCTCATATTGTTGGATTTAGATGTTGATAATGAACTGTGCTTTTTAATATGAATCTGAATTGAATTGAGCATCTTCCTATCTTTCTTATCAGACGATATCAGGGATCTAGCAGGATTTTTCTTATTCTCACCTACCCCATGTGTTTTTTGCCAGTTTTCTTGCCTATGTACTTCCCTCTTAATATCATGTTTCTTGACAAAAGTCTCATAATGCATTTGATTAGATGCACATTAGATGTATCTTTTTGCATTTTCAACATTTCCTATGACTCATCAGTTGCTTCTTGGATTTTATCATTTTTTGTAAACTATACTTTCTCTGCAGAATCCTTTAAGCTTTCATTAATACATGATCTGGATTTCCCATCATCAATCTGAAAAATTGAAGTTGAGAAATGGTGACCTGGTGGAGGTGTCCAGTGATGAAGAGGGGTTCAGAGGGGTCTGGTTCTGTGCACGGCTTGTAAAAAAATAGGGGGCAGGGTAGTGGACACCTCAACTCCTCCAAAACTGCTCACCAAAGATGCATATCACACTACTTTTTCTGATGCTCAGCTGCTTCAACTATCACAGTCCAAACTTGGTCATAATTTCAAGGCATGAACCTCATCAAAACTCCATCCTAAATCTATCTCAACTATTGTCACTTCTTTGCTATGTGTAACTTCTGTACTGAGTGTCTTTCTACATTTAATCTCAAGCTATCATGCACTCAACCCAACAATTGATTTCACTGTACTTGATCATATCTTAATTAGTCTCTTAGGAAGACTTAAGATAGGGCCCAAAACATTTTACAAATGCTTCCATACAAGCAAGACTTCCACAAAAATTATTTCCATAATTAACACTTACAGGTCCAGATAAATATCAGTTAGATACTGATCAACATACCTTACATCTTTCATCAAAATGTGTACCAAGTTGTATCTCAATTCTGCAATAGAACAATGTCTACTTGATCCGCACGTAATCCTTTACTGATTTCTACTCCATTTAATCATCTTTTCAACTGTCATAGAATTTATCCAAACTTTTAATTATGTTGCAACTCATAGGATTTCTCCAAATTTTTAATTATGCTGCAACTCATAGGCTTTCTCCAAACTTTTAATTATGCTGCAACTTTTAGAGGAACTAGTAAAATCTCTTCTAGCCTAATTATACCTTAAGCTAAATTAACATATGCTCACTTATAAGGTGATGTTGATGCAAAGTTCTTGTCTCAAAAACGATGATAACTTGGAGAATTGTTATCATTGGGAGAATTTTTCTAGATCGGTTGTTTTGTATTTCAAAATAACTTTTTTTAATTTGTCGATATGAAATAGGAAGTTAAAGAAGTCATAGTTCTTTGTATTCTTTAAATTCAGAGTTCTTTGTATTCTGAATTCTAATAAACTTTTTCATGATCTGTGTAGATTCAAAATTGGATCTAGTATTGGGAAAAATTACACCAAACTTCTGGTAAGGCTTTGCTTTGCCTAAATTTTTTACCAATTTCTTATCAGATATGTTATCCCAAACCGTAAATCCCAACAATACCATACATGAACATTTCAACAAGGTTTTAGTCACTCTTCAATAAAAAGATGTGGCTTTCCCATATATATATATATGGGAAAGAGGCTTACAATTACATCCTAAACTCTAGAAAGAGGCTTCCAATGCCATCATATCCACATAAGTTATCCAAATGCTCAGGGACAAGGGTGCCATCCAAATCATCCCTCAAACATCAGGTATTATGTTGTTTCCATGTATTTCAATGTTAAGTTTCTATTTAATGTAGAAACCCATGGTCTACAACAATAAATATTTTCAATTGTTCTGATATTAAGTATTTTTTTCACTAAAATGATTTGGACTCTTTTGCAAAGCTTCGATAGAGAGCGGAATAAAACTAATTTACGGATTATGTCCTTAGACATGATGATCATCTTACCTTATATGGATTTGGTTTGTTGTTTGTTAGAGTGGGAGAAAAATCACATGTTTGGTGCAGGATCATTATTTTTTTTCCAAGCTAGTCTTGAATTTAAATTCTACACGAAAGTCTTATCTATGGATTGTCTAGTATCTTGAAAGAACATGTTAGAATCTCCCATTATGGTTTTCAATAAGAGAGTTATGTTTATGATAAATTTAGATTGTAATTTTGAGATGTGTTAAAGTCACATATGTTAACTTGGATTGCTCCCAAGTTTGAGTTTTTTTGAGTTGTTATCTTATGAGGTTTCCTTTGCATCCCTAGAACAAGATGTTGGTTGGGAATTACTTTTGGCTCCTATAGGTCATTGATAAGTGATTTTCATCAATCTCACACAAATGTCCCCTGTTTTGCAGCATGTTCCTCTACCTTGGTTCCCTTCAAGCGTGAGTGTTGAAAAGGACTATTCTACCCAACCTGAAATAAATATTCATATAACCCCTGGTACTGTTTGTCAATTGAGTAATGGTTTTTTAGTGTCTTGTTTGAATTCATTATTCTTCTTCTCTTTTAGAATTAGGTCTGTGCATGATGAAATTGGCCCCTAAATACATCAATCTATCAAACTCTTAAGGCTTATAGGACATTGAATCTTCAAACCATGGATCCATTTTCTTCTCCTCTACCCATTTAGTAGGTTCTTAAGAAAACCTTATAAATGATTGATATGAATCTGAAGACAGCATATATTTCTTACTACCTCCTGTCTTGGTTGCTTCTTTTTGGATCATTGTGTCTACTTTGACACATTCCTCAATTCCCTTAATTGACTTCTTGTCATTATCAAAAAATTTAGTATAATATTTTTCAACTGCAAAAATTGTGAATGCATCATCATGTCCAGTCACACCAGTTGCTACTGGCTCCACTAAAGCAGTTGCAGCCACTGCAACACATGCAGACATAGCTTCTTGAACATATCACCCTTCAATTTTTTTTTGCAGTTTGGAACCCGAATGCTCTCTTCATTGTTTCCATATTTAAAAGATTCAAAATTGCTGACAATGTTATCTGTCACTGATTTTTTATGATCTAGGAATTCACGATATTTATCAGCCTTCGGTGGCAAACACATTTAACGTTACCCCTACCCATATTCACATTCTTTAAACAAATTAAGGGAGTTAGATTCATGCTAAGAATATTTACAGGGTGCTGATTAAAGTGTATATACTGTCCTACATCTAAATTTTTGTGAAGAAAGATTGTTAATTACCATCCTAGTGATTCAAAAGGAGCAGTCTCCTTATCTCTATATGCTATGTCTTCAAAATTCTTTATGATATATCTCCGATCAATTGAAATCAGTTGTTCTCACCTTGAGGGCTCAACAGAAGGAAAACACATTTTCTCTGTAATGTAAAATCCTACTTATAGTATTTTCTTTATGTTATAAAATAGAATATATGATATTCATGTGGTTTTCTTGAAAACTTTAAACGTTATTTATCAAAAATATTGAAATATTTATGTTTTTTATTATCCAAACAAGAAGGTAAAATCAGCTTACTATATCTTTAAGGTACAATCGGTTTATTATATCTTTTTGTTGTTTCAGGTCGAGCAATTCATACAGTTGACAAATGTATTCTTTGGAGGTTTCACTGTGGATTTCATCAAAGGATGGAAACTTACCCTAGTAATGTTGTCTACGATTCCTCTTTTCGTAGCAGCAAGTGGTGATATGGCTATGATAATATCAAAGAATTCAAGCCAATGTCAGCAAGCATATGCAGAAGCAGGAAATGTCGTGGAGAAGACAATTGGTGCCATTAGGACTATAAGTATACATCAACAAAGCAATGTATACCTTGTCATATGATATCATAAATTCAAGATTCTTTACTTTTGATTGAGGTTACCACTTCATATCATTACAAATTCTATTTCATATTTAAATTAGTTACCTTTTAGGTTGTGTCTTTTACAGGGGAGAGGAAAGTTGTGACTGGCTATGATAAGTCACATAAGACCACATACAAGATTGTTTTTCTCCAAAGGTTGGCAGTGGGTTTTGGCTTAGGTTCTCTCATATTTATTACATTCTGCACCTATGCACTGGATATTTTGTGTGGATCACAGTTAATTATCCATGGAGGGTATTTAGGAGGGAGAGTGCTAAATGCAATATTTACAGTTCTTCTCGGAAGCATGTAAGATGAATCTGCATGACCAAATGTAGTATTGTTATTCTATAAAGAAATTCAACTAAATGGTCTTTCACTTATTCAAGAAGATATATTTATCTTGATTAATGAGGGAAATGATAAATATTTTGACTAATGAAGGCAATGATAAATATTTTTCTGGATCTCAGTTCAATAAGACATACAACACCATGTTTAAGTGCATTTGCAGCTAGACAAGCTGCAGCTTACAAAATGTTTGAAACAATTAATAGGAAGCTAGAGATTGATGTCTATGATACAAATGGATTGGTCCTTGAGGGTATTCAGGATGATATTGAACTTAAAGATGTATATTTCAGGTAACCAGCATGGCTTGATGTTGAAATATTTTATGGCTTCTCATTGGGAATACCCAGAGGCACCACTACAACTTTAGTTGGAGAGAGTGGAAGTGGAAAGTTGAAGAGAGTGGAAGTGGAAAGTCCACAGTTATACATCTTATAGAGAGATTCTATGATCCACAAGCTGGTGAAGTGCTTATAAACAGTGTCAATACCAGGAAGTTTCAACTTCAATGGATTAGGAAAAAAATTGGACTTGTAAGCCAGGAACCTATCCTCTTTGCAAGCACTATTAAAGAGAATCTTGCATATGGTAAAGATGGAGCTACACTAGAAGAAATACATGTTGCTTCTGAGCTTGCTAATGCAACAAAATTTATAAGCAGATTGGGACAGGTTTTGATTTTCTTTATATATAGATCTTGATTACTTCTAACTTTCCTCGTTGTGGAGGCCATTGTATATATTAACAATTATAGTTGTTATTTCCAGGGTTTTGATACAATGGTGGGAGATCATGGTACCCAATTATCTGGAGGCCAAAAACAAAGATTGTAATTGCAAGGGCTATTTTAAAAGATCCCCGAATTCTTCTTCTTGATGAAGCTACTAGTGCTTTGGATATAGAGTATGAAAAATTGGTTCAAGAAGCTCTTAATAGAATTATGATAAATAGAACAACATTTATTGTTTCTCATCATCTAACTACTGTCATAAATGTTGATATGATTGTTGTGATTCAGCGTGGTTCTATTGTTGAAATGGGAAAAATTTTACAATGCTTCAATCTTTTCACCTTTCTGAACAGTGAATATATAATAAAAGGGTAAAATTTTACAATGCTTCAATCTTTTCACCTTTCTAAATAGTGAATATATGAACAAGCTAGTGTACATTCACTTGATTTTAATTTTTAACTAAACTAGTTCTTCTTCCTTGTGCCATTGATTTTAACACATGTCTCGCTATGAACTTTGTTAAATGGTTACTCTACACTTCTCATGCCACTAATTTTGACTCATGTTTGGTGATGAGTTTACTGAAAGGACTATTCTTACATTCTCCATGCCATCTATTAATGAATCTCAAAAATGTATATTTGGGTCCACACTCTTAGCTCTCCATGAACCCTTCTGGTGCATATTCCTAGCTTATACATCTGCAAGAAGAGAATCAATCAAAACAAAAACATTCAAATGATCTCGATGAACTCAAAATACATTTGGATGATTCCAATGCTATTAGCAGGGTTGGGAGTCAAAGGTCATCTATTAGAAGGTCTATAAGTAGTACTGGGTCATCTGGAGTTGGTGGCAGTCACTGCTCTTTTTCGTTTCCGTTTTCCTTTCCTGCTGAAGAGGGTCTCGAGGAAAATGTTCATCTAATAACATAGATGAAGATAAATGAAATATCATACTTCAGGAATGTGTTTTTGATATTATCTCCAGTCAATTGCAATTAGTTGTTCTCATTTTGATACTGGAACATGTTTTTTGGGAAATTTCTGGCTCTCTTTTGTCTGCATCAGTTATCATCATCATTATTTCACCTTATAGCCAGGATTTGTCGGATGATGGTTATATATAGCAGTGGAGTTTCATTCTGTTTATTGATTATCTTCGTACTTAGTGGATTTACTATTCCATGAAGTAATGCTAGATTTTCCCTTTCCAGTATATATTTTTCAAAGGTTAAAGGAAAAATTATCTGACATTAGCAAGTCAAGGAATTATATATAGTATTTCAGATTTTTTTTAATTTTGCAGGTTCAGTTCCCAAATGGCGGCTATGGGGCTACGGGATCTCACCATTATCCTATACAGAGACAATAATCACAGTCAAAGAATTTCTTGATCCCCAGTGGGAAAAGGTGTAGATATCAAGTTGTTGTCATGATTAATGCATTCTTCTGCTCCCCATTATAACAATTTTTCTTTTTAAAGGATTTAGTTTCCTTTGATCAAATTTCTGACATTGGCATTAAATTTTTGATGATTGAAGAACTTTGACACATCTGGTGAACCATATTTTTGGGTGGCAGCCATTCTCTTCAAACATGACTACTAGCCAATTTGTTCTTCATAGTCATGGTATTTTTGGGAAAGCTCACTTCTACTAGATTAGTGTGTACTATAATTGGATTTACAGTTTTCTTTAATATTTGCTGACACTTGCATTGACTTATTTGAATTGTAAGTCCTCCTATGCAATTTGATAAAAAGCCATTTTCTTTCTCATGTTTTGGAGTTCATGTAACTAAAAAATAATCAGAATTGTTATTACTGTGCAGCTATTGGGAAGCCTACATCATTGATTTCTAAGGAGAAACTTACTGAAATCCAAGATAGGAAAGGGGTGTTGAAAAAAGCATGCCATTGAACAATTAGGAACAAATATTTGTACCTCATTCTTTGCCAGCTCGAAAAGGTACAATTTTTGGTAAGAAAGAATAGACTTATTGAAACAGGGGTTGCTAATGTGGTAAACCAAATTGTATTAGTCCAAATCCATAAATCAAACAAAAAGAATAAAATAAAGGTTTAATTTTTGACGAGAGTATTTATATTTCAATCCTATTTTGTTTCCACCACTTTGATTGCATATTTTTCCTTACAGTTGAATTCCAAACCATCAGCATGTCCATTGAATCCAAAAGAAACAAAAGGATTCATACAACAATGTATTCTTCTGCACGTGAACATCCTAAGAGAGGAATGATCTTGCCTTTCTTTCCACTGGCCATATCCTTTAGACATGTACAGTATTTTGTCGACATGCCAGCGGTATGACCTACCTAAACTTTGGTGAATAATCTCCACTATTTGATCTTGACATATAATTTTAAGAAACCATAATTTAAATGCATACCAAATGGAATGCCTTCGTGCAATATTGTAAAAAAAACTGAAAACTTTTAACATTGACTCTGACTCTAGTAACTTTCAAGTAGCACTGAGCTGAATGAGAATTTCCCAGGACCTATGAAAATTCTATATCCTGATTCTCATTTTGATTTGGGAAATAGGAAATGAAAGCGTTAGGAGCTACAGAGAAGAAGCTCCAGCTGTTGAAAGATGTAATAGGGGCATTCAGGCCAGGCATTTTAACTGCATTAATGGGTCTTAATGGTGCTGGAAATACAACTCTCATGAATGTGCTATCTGGAAGAAAAATGAGAGGTTATATTGAGGGGGATATACGTATCTCTGCCTTTCCAAAGGTACAGAGACATTTTCCTGATTTTCAAGTTATTGTGAGCAAAAATGATATTCATTCTCTTCAGATAACTGTACGAGAGTCAGTACTGTTCACTGCTTATTTGTGCCTTTCACCAGAAATAGATGCCAAGACCAAGTAGGTAAAATTTATGGTGATTTTATTCTTAATAATATACTCCTGAGGCCACTGAAATGTTGACATCCAACTGTCGAATTTAATATAATTTCTTCTTTCATTTGTAATCTTGGGTTTCTTAAAATTGAGATTGCTCTATTTAACATTTGTTTGTGGATGAAGTGATGGAGCTTGTAGAGGTTGATAGCTTGAGAGACACATTGGTGGGTCTTCCTGGTGTGAGTGGTCTGTCAACTAAGAAACAGAAGAGACTAACCATTGTTGTAGAGCTTGTTGCAAATCCCTCAATCATGGATGAGCCGACATTTGGTTTGGATGCCAGAGATGCAACTATTGTGATGCGTGCAGTTAGGAATAGAGTGGAAACAGGCCGAACGGTAGTCTATACACAGGACTTGCCTTCAAGCTAAATTTGAAACATATTTCTTTTTTGGAGAACGAAACATGGGTGCAGTCATGCTCTATAGCTTTTGTTCTTCCATTTTTGGATCATCCAATGATTCAGTAGACATTTTAGCATGTGCACTCCTCTCATCCTTATCTCCAATCTCCCATTTATCCATATGCTTAGAGGACATTGAATATTCAAACCATGGATCCATATGCTTCTTCTCTACCCATTTAGCAGGTTCTGAATAAAACTTTATAAAGGATTTATATAAATCTGAAGACACCACAGGTTTCTTACTACCTCTTGTTTATGTTGCTTCTTTTTGGATCAATGTGTCTACTTTGACACATTCCTCATTTCACTTAACTGACTTCTTGTCATTATCAAAGAATTTATTATAATATTTTCATCTGCAGAAATCTTGTATGCATCATCTTGTCCAGTCACACCAATTGCCTCTAGATCCACTAAAGCAGCTGCATCCTCTACAACACATGCATACATAGCTTCCTGAGCTCGGTGACGTCGTTTTACCATCATTTAGAGGGAGACATGGCAACTTCATCACTCGGCAGGATACTTCAGAAATGATATTTATCAGCCTTTGGTGGAAAACACATAAGTATTTCCATAAAAATTTAAGACATTTGCCCATGTGGAAAATCACCTTCAATTTCAAGACTATTAGAACTTAAGATATTATTAGTTCTCAAATGGAATTCATTTATGGCATCAAGCTTTCAAATTTAGCCAAGACTTGGTCCAGAACCCAACTACAACGGAACTTGTGAAGATTTTTAGCAGATTTGGAATGTGAATTTATTGAAATGCCTTCTGAAAAAGACATTTTAGAAGACGATGCTAATGCAAGTCTTTAATTGTTTCCAATGGGTTTTTAAACGTCCATCCTCATCAACTGTTAATCATTTTAAACTTTGGAGTATTTATGTGAGACATGATGAGTATGTGACCATTGAATAATGTCCTGAAAGGGGTGCACTCTATATGCAATGTTACAAAATTTTAAACACAACATTGTATGTTTTCATCTTAAGCTATGTTCTTTTTCAAGAACCTAGAAAAAAATGTATTTGCTATATATGTGCAGTTAACACACTATCAATGTTATTCCTAGCAGAGGTCATCCACTCATTATCCCTAGCTAGCACTTTGATTTGAACTTTTTCACATTGTATGGTTTTGCCTTAAGCTTTGATCTTGTGCAAGAACATGGAAAAAAATGACAAACTAGTGTTAATTTAGGAAATGAATGTGATCTCTGTGGGTGAAGTAATGTGCATCCACAATATACATTGAAAGAAGAAAGGCGCATTGTAGAATTCATGTGGGGTATCATGTCAATATACTAGGTAGAAATATAAAGGGGTATAAAAAAAGTAAATGAAAAAATGGATACATGCAATATTTAGTGAAAATAGAGGTTTTTTTTAATTGGGAAGGTATATTGGGAGGGGGTTAAAAAAATGATTTTGAGAGATATTTTCCAATATTTTTTGAAAATAGGGGTGTTGTTTCATATGCCACGAACGAACGTGCTATGGCATGGTTTTACTAAGTGAAGACCCCGTGGCTTATACTCTTTGTTTTTCCTTAGACTAACTAAATGAAAATACAGATAAAAGAAATAGTAAAATACTTTAGTACCATAGTGTTAGCTTACTGGTGGGAAATAAAAGTTTTATAGGAGATAATAACTAATATTCGAGAAAGAATATAAACAAGTTAATAACCAAACAGTACTTAAATATTAACTTAACCTTAATTAATAACTTAATAAAACCATATTAGGGTATCATATATAAACCCTTCATTTTTGCAAAATAAACAGAGTTCTAGAGTTAACATCATTTTCTTTACAAAGCTCAAAATAAATATAACTTACAGAGCAACAAATCAAATAAATGTATGTGGAAATAATAAACGAAATAAATTAAGAATTATATATATACATTATAAAAAAAAATTAAACCAGACAGGCTTATAACCTGTGAAAACCCAAGGGTCGAAACCCTTTCTGCTATTCAATTTAAATACAAAATAATCATGTATGAATTACAACTAGTTACATTACTAACTCTGAATTAAAAATAAAAATAAAACTATGAACCATGCAATTAGACTGGCCACAGTCTTTTCTTAAAAATAAAATGTATTCATAAATCTTTTAACAGTAAATTGAAGACATTATTGACAGGTTAATAAAACCACAGTCTACATGCAAAGGTAAAACTGGAGCAATTAAGATAGAGCTCATTTAAAAATTCAAAGATTAACGAAATTCTTATTTTATTAAACCAACTGTATTACATTATCAAGCCGCAAGGCCAAATTTGTTAACCAAAAACCAAATACATATCACGGCTCAAGATCCGATGCTACCCAGCGAACATCGCAAGGGTTTCAAACCTAAAACTGGAGTAATATCAATCTAAACATTTTAACCAATGAAGAAATTGAAGTCAGGCTTCCAAGCACTGTAAATTTCCTTCCAACAACCCTCATCGTAAGTAGGGAAAACGCACATCGAAACTAGGGTTTACCGGTTGGAGGCCACAAAGTTCACGAAGCTTGAGGTTGTATTTCTTTTCCACTGAAGGTTTGGAGCCGTCGCAAGTTCCTGTAAAGAGAAAATTTCGAAGCATTAATTTAGGACTCGATTATTAAGAATAAACCCTAGATTAATATTAATTTTGACAAAAGAAATTTCTTAACAAAGAATTAAAACATTACCTGCGAGCAAGAAGAGAGTCGAGCCGTGAAGGGACAGTCACCACCGTAAGTAAAATGCATAGAGGAGCAAGTAAACCCTCATGTCGATCTTGTGACAGAGGCAGAATAAACAAAACTCAAAACTCCACAAAGCCATAGCAAGGAACCAGTAAGATAGAGCTAAAAACCATGTACAGGCCTCAAGCCAAGCGTTTAAGCAAAGACCACTCGCACAGTATTTCTTACTCCCAAGAGAGTTTGAGAATACAATACTGGGTATCGAGACCACTCAGTATCAAATAAAATCTATGGAGCAAGCAAAGAGAAGGAACATCCTCTCATGGCTGCAAGGAAACTACACAGTGTGATCCCAGGACAACGAAACCCTCGGAGTCAAATGCCAAAGGAATAGGGTTTCCTTTTTTTTTTAAGTCGCCAATGCATGGAGGAGATCAAACCAGGTGCCCTCTCAAATTATTTATCCATGCGAGGGTCATGTCTATAGTCAACCTTGCGCTATCAAATATCAACTTATCATTGCCCATAATTAAAACTATGCAATCAACGTTTGTATAAAAACGTATTATCATTTGCAAATCGACCGGATTAAAGCTTGCTATCATTGATAATAATGAATCTAGGTCTTCGACTATAAATTAAAAGTGCATAAACCTTGTTAATAAAACAATCACGAAGTTCGACCATAGTATAAACGTTTTATAATGTTGATTCTCATGACTACTTTGCCAACGACCTTTTGGATGGGTAATAATTTGTTTACAAAGACATTTATATTACTATTTGTGCTTGCTTGGATTTAGCATAGTATAAGAACATCTTTTATAATGTTTGATTTTGATGTCGACCTTAGGATAGAATCTTTTAGGTATTAAAACCTACCATAGTAGTTATTATAAACTAAAACTCAATTATAGTGTGGTATTATTACAAATAGCCATCCTACTATTATGTAAACCATGCTTAGATTTAGTAAACTATAAGAATAACACTGATAATGTGTTACCTTTAGTTTTGACTTTATGGACGTAGTGGTTAGGTAGTATTCCACCTTGAGATAATTTATCTAGTTACAAAGAAGCAAACTTATAATATATCATGCAAATTACCAGGTAGTAAAACTATCTAAGGAGATAAGTAAAAATTATTTTGGTACATTATAAAAATGATGTGGTATTGTATTTTTACAATAATACTTGTAGTATGGCAATAACTTAGGAATTGAAGTTTATAACTTGATATTTAGCAGTGCAAAGAGGTAGTATAATTGCATACAATTAACAGGTTGATAATCTTCATGACTAGTAAAGAAAAGACAAAGTAGAAATATGTAATATATTGGAAAACTTTACCTTTGAAAACTATAGGAGTATATTCATGCATAAAAAGAAGTACATTTGAGCATTAAACATAGCAATAGCAATATGGTTATGTTACAATAAAAGTAATTGTATGTCAAGAGCTTGAGCTCTAAGCTCACAGGAAGAATCTATTTGTTTAACTAAGTATGTTAAGGATAACAATATTTATGGTTAAACTATGAATATTGTCTTAGAACCAAAACTATTGAAAGAAAAATTACTTTACCTCATCAAAGTCTTGCTTTTAAATAATCAAATTATTTACTAGCATCTTAACATGCTACAGAAATACTTCTCGCTATCATACAAAAATAACTCCTACTTGATCTTTCGTTACCTATTGAACCTGTAAGAACCAACAATCCATCTACGTTAGCATAATGCTAAGCAAGCCCCAAATTTCAAAGATAGTTTTTCACCTACTTGCCAAAAGTAAATTACTAGTACAGCTAGAAGCAATCTAATTGCAAGTCATTTTTATATAACCTATAAAAGTTAAAGTTGTATTAGTTATAGTATTTTGAAACTATTTAATACCAATTGTTAAACTATTTCATTTTCCGCTACCCGCTAGCAGTTATTAAACTGCGTACTCGGACATTTTATGTTACCTTAAAAATTTTAAATTTTTATGAAATTTTGGGGTTATCACACATATCCTTCTTGTGCTTCTCCTTGGCTTTAGCTTCTTTAGGTTCTATGACTTCTTCTTTGACATACTTATCAAGATAATTCTCTTAGAGAATGAGACCAATCATGTATTTCCATGCTCAGAAATTCTCTATGCCTTCTAGCTTGTCCTCAAGCTTAGTACTTGGGGCCATCTTGTCAAAAAATCACAAAAAATTGAAATTATGCGAAATGAGAAACCGAACTTACCAGGAGATGTGCTTGAATGAGGTGAGTTAACTTGTGTGCTTGGATTTTGTAGATTTCAACTCTTCACCTTCCAAATCATACTTGCAAGATTCAGCTTCTGCAGCTTCCAGTTGTTTTCTAGTTCAGCAGTTTTCTGGTGCATCTGTCAAACTAGGGTTTGACTTTCCCAGAGACTCACACACCCAAAAACCTCGATTCTAGGATCAAAATATGCACTCTAGGAGGGCGCAACTTTCTTTGCAAGCATTTTTCCGAAACTCAAAATTTTTCCTAAAACCCTAATTTCTTTCAAGGAGAGAGAGAGGGATATTTCACCTTGTGAAAGCTGTCCTATTCAGGCCAGCTCTAATACCATGTTAAAATTCCATATGTTAAGCTAGATCATCAGTTTTTCATTTCAATTTCATAACAAAATCATATAAACAAGATCACTGAAAGAAACAGTATCACAAGAACAACACAGATTTATCTTGGGAAAAACCCAGCAAAAGCTTCCTCAATATAGATGCCCCAAAAAGATAAAAGGTAAAACCAAAAGACTGATCCTCCTCCTTCTCCAGCTACTTCTCTCTCCTTCACTAATTCTCTACACAAGTGAGTGTGTGTGTTTCAAATGAGGAGCGCCACACCTCTATTTATATTCGTTTGTTCATTTAATAATTAATTCAGTCATGTAGGCTCGAGTAACCACAACTGGGGTGCTAATGACCCACATTACAATTTGAGGGGACTTCCTCGTGACTCTTATTAGTTCTTCCGATTAGAAGCATCGGGGTATAAAGAAATACAAGTGGTTCTCCCGGTAGGACCATCAGGGACCACAAAAAGATACATATAGAATGTTCTTTGAAGTTACAATATTTCAACACTCCCCCCTAACAAGAAGGGTATTCTACAAAAACAATAGTACGAGATAGAGAGAGGGAATCATCAACATCATCAAGGTAACACATCTATAAATCATTGGAAGCTTTTCAACATCATATAGTCTTCATCTACAGTCTTCAATGACAACAACACTTTGACCGCTTTGATTGATAACATCATTAACAGCACTTTGACCTTTCGATTAGCAACAACATATTCAGCACTTTTGACCTTTCTATCAGCAACAATATCTTCAGCACTTTGACCTTTCAATCAGCAACAACATCTTCAGCACTTTGACCTTTCGATCAGCAAAAACATCTTTAGCACTTTGACCTTTCGATCAGCAACAACATCTTCAGCATTTTGACCTTTCGATCAGCAACAACATCTTCAGCACTTTGACCTTTCAATCAGCAACATCATCATTCAATCAGCAACATTATCTTTCGATCAGCAACATCATCAACAACACTTTGAACTTTCAATCAGCAACATCATCATCATCACACTTTGATCTTTCGATCAGTAACATCAACATCATCACAATCTGATCTTTCGATTAGGAACATCATCGTCATCACACTCTAATATTTTGATCAGTAACATCATCATCAGCAACAATCCTACAATCCATAGTACAAAGACAAACAAATCTTTGGATCACTTTTGGACTTAAAGTCCAGGGATGATGCAATCCCACCACATTCTCGACAACAGAAGTCACCGGATTGATTATGATATAATCAATCCCTATCACTTTAGGACTAAGTCCAAGGATGATGCAATCCTACCACATTCTCAACAACCGAAGTCACCAAATCCATTCTGAACCGAAGTTCAAGGATGATACAATCCTACCACATTCTCGAGGACTGAAGTCGCCGTATTTGTTCTGAACCGAAGTTCAAGGATGATACAAGCCTACCACATTCTCAAGTACCGAAGTCACTGGATCCATTTTGAACTGAAGTTCAAGGATGATACAATCCTACCACATTCTCGAGTACCGAAGTCACCAGATCAGTTCTGAACCGAAGTTCAAGGATGAAACAATCCTACCACATTCTCGAGGACCAAAGTCACCGTATCCGTTCTGAACCGAAGTTTAGGGATGATACAATCCCACCACATTCTTGAGGACTAAAGTCACCAGATCCATTATGGACATATGTCCCAGGATGATACAATCCCTCTTCATTCTCGAGGACCGAGGTCACCGGATCACTTTAGGGCAAGTGCGCAAGGATGATACAATCCCATTGCAACATCATTACTCCCCCTTTCGAGGAAGGTCTTTTCGAACAACACCAAGCTTGTCTCAAAAGTGATCGAACGTTACCCTAGACAGAGGCTTCATCAGCACATCAGCAACTTTTTCATTAGTACTCACATACTGGAGCTTTATGGCTCCCTTCTACATCATATCTTGAATGTATAAATACTTGATTTCTATGTGCTTCGATATGTCGTGGAAAACTGGGTTCTCTGTCATCTTTATACAACTTTGGTTGTCACATAGAATCATGGTAGTGTCCAACTCTAGGTTGAATAACCCTGACATCAGTTTTCGAAGCCATATGGCTTCACAACTAGCAGAGCAAGCTACTATATATTCTGCTTCAGCTGTGCTTAGAGAAACATTGTATTGTTTTCTACTAAACCATGAAATCATAGCAGATCCCAGACTATAACATCCACCTGATGTGTTTTTCCTGTCTGAGATACTTTCAACCCAATCTGCATCTGTATAGCCATACAATCTGTATTCATGGCTACCATCATAGTATATACCAAAGTCTATAGTCCCTTTCAGATATCTCATCACATGTTTTGCAGCTACTAGGTGAACTCGTCTAGGTTGAACTAGATTATATTGACTCAGAGTGTTCACAACAAAACAATTGTCAGGTCTGGTGTTTGTTAAGTACATTAATGACCCAATGATTGTTTGTATTGAGTCGCATCCACTAACTATGATGAGTCATCAGCTAACAAATTCAGGTTGGAATCCATGGGTGTGGCCATGGCTTTGCATTCCAACATATCAAATCTTTTCAATATCTCTACTACATACTTTCCCTGGTTGAGAAAGATTCCTTCTAAAATTTGCCATACATCCAAACCTAGGAAATAATGAATTAACCCAAGGTCTTTCATCTCAAATTCTTCTGCAAGTTTCTTCTTGCGTTCCATAATTTGTTTCTCATTTCCTGTCAAAAATAAATCATCCACATATAATAGTAGTATGACAGGTTCATCTTCTATAACCTTTAAGTAAAGGTTAAGATCAGCTTTACTCTTGGAAAATCCCATGCTCGTCAAGAAACTATCTATCCTTCCATACCAAGCTCGAGGAGCTTTTTTTAGACCATACAGGGTCTTTTTCAACTTGCATACGTGAGTATGGCTATCTTCAACTTCAAATCCTTGTGGCTGTTCTATGTATACTTCTTCTTCAATCACACCATTCAGGAAGGTTGTTTTCACATCCATCTAGTATAAGTCCCACTTCATCATGGATGCAAGTGCCATGATATCTCTAATAAAAGTATACCGTGCTACTGGGGCAAATGTCTCTTCAGAATCAATTCCCTCTTTCTGAGAGAAACCTCAAGCCACAAATCTTTCTTTATACTTCTCGATACTTCCGTCAGCTGCATGCTTTATCTTATAGATCCATTTGGAGGATACTATACTCTTTCCTTGTGGTTTGGGAACTATGTCCCATACATCATTCTTCATTATTGACCGGTATTCTTTAGCCATTGCTTCTACCCATTCTTTCTTCTATATCGCTTCTTCGTAGTTTGTAGGTTCTTGATCTGCAAGATCACACATCAAAGCTACATAGTTGGAAAAAGTCTTAGGTTTCTTTCTTTCCCTTGTGGAGCCTTCAGGATCTCCATATATTTATGCCTCTTGTATAATCTCTCTTGTCCAAGAAGGCTTTCTCTTTCATGATATCTCCATTGTAGGAGGTTCTTGTGGTTCTGCCATGTCATGTTCTTCATGAGTTTCTTCTTCAGGAGTTTCTTCTTCAGGGAGACATGTAGTTTCTTTATTTCTAGGAGGTGTCTCTTCTTCATACACTTCTTCATGTTGGCACTTCCTAGATCTCTTGAGGGCTGCTTCTTCATCGAATGTCACATCTCGGCTGATTTCCATGTGATCGAATCCAGGAATGTAAATTCTGAATGCCTTGGATACTTCACAGTATCCAACAAATATCCCCTTCTTTCCGGAACGGTCTAACTTGGTTCTTTTCTCTTTTGGTATATGAATATATACTGGACAACCAAATATTTTGAGGTGACTTACCTCAAGCTTCTTTCCCTTGAACATCTATTCTGGAGTCTTGAAACCAAGAGAACTGTGATATATTCTATTCTGTACATACACAGCAGTTCTTGTTGCTTTTTCCCATAGATGCATTGGAATATCTTGATCATATATCATTGTCTTCACTGCCTCCATGATGGTTCTATTCTTTCTCTCTGCAACCCCATTCTGTTGAGGATTGTAGGGAGTAGTTAGTTCCCTCTTAATTCCGGCATCTTTGCAAAAGGCTTCAAACTCTTTTGAGGTATACTCTCTTCCATTTTCTGATTGGAGTGTCTTTATTTTCTTGTCTGAAAGATTCTATATCAAGACTTTTAACTCTCTGAATTTCTCAAACACTTCACTCTTTGCTTTCAAGAAGCATATCCAAGTCTTTCTTGAATAGTCATCAATAAATGTGATATAATATTCAAAGCCACTTAAGGATGTAGAAGACATTGGACCACATACATCTGAATGGATCAATTCCAACGTACCTTTTGTTTTTTTTCGCTCTTCGGAAATGGATTCTTGATGTTCTTTCCCTTCGCACATCCTTTGCAAATTCCTTCATGCTTGATCTTCATGTCTGGTAATCCCGTCACTACTTTGTTCACATGAGGTAGATCCTTGTAATTAATGTGGGAAATCCTTCTATGCCATAGTTCACTAGGGTCAATGGACTCATAAATAAAGGTTGTTTCTGAGTGCCCCTTGAGTTTATACAAGTCTCCTTCTTCTTCACCAATGATGATTGCATCTTCAATATTCTTTACTTTGGGCCACATGAGTACTCGACCATCTATGAAAGCAACTCTGAATCCTTTCTTATATAAAGTTGAGATAGAAAGTAAGTTCTTCTTTAGATTAGGTACATATAATATATCTTTCATCTTTAGGGGATACCTAAATCAAGTTTGCAGCTTGCTTCACCAACTCCTTTGATCAAATATTGATAGTCATATCCTAGGGATAATTTCTGAGGAGAGCTACAGAATCCAAGGACACCAGTCAACTCACCTCATTCAAGTGCATCTCCTAGTAAGTTCAGTTTCTCATTCCGCGGAATTTCAATTCTTTTGTGATTTTCTGACAAGATGGCCCCAAGCACTAAGCTTGAGGACAAGCTAGAAGGCATAGAGAATTTTCGAGACAAAGTAAAGAAGAGACAAAGTAGAAATATGTAATATATTGGAAAAATTTACCTTTGAAAACTATAGGAGTATATTCATGCATAAAAAGCAGTACATTTAAGCATTAAACATAGCAATAGCAGTATGATTATGTTACAATAAAAGTAATTGTATGTCAAGATCTTGAGCTCTAATCTCACAGGAAGAATTTATTTGTTTAACTAAGTATTTTAAGGATAACAATATTTATGGCTAAACTATGAATATTGCCTTAGAACCAAAACTATTGAAAGAAAAATTACTTTACCTCATCAAAGTCTTGCTTTTAAATAATCAAATTATTTACTAGCATCTTAACATGCTACAGAAATACTTCTCGCTATCATAAAAAAATAAATCCTACTTGATCTTTCATTACCTGTTGAACCTGTAAGAACTAGCAGTCCATCTACGTTAGCATAATGCTAAGCAAGCCCCGAATTTCAAAGATAGTTTTTCACCTACTTGCCAAAAGTAAATTATTAGTACAGCTAGAAGCAATCTAATTGCAATTCATTTTTATATAACCTATAAAAGTTAAAGTTGTATTAGTTATAGTATTTTGAAACTATTTAATACCAATTGTTAAACTGTTTCATTTTTCGTTACCCGCTAGTAGTTATTAAACTGCGTATTCGGACATTTTATGTTAACTTAAAAATTTTAAATTTTTATGAAATTTTGGGGTTATGACACATATCCTTCTTGTGCTTCTCCTTGGCTTCATCTTCTTCAGGTTCTGCAACTTCTTCTTTGACATACTTATCAAGATCATTCTCTTGGAGAATGAGACCAATCCTTTATTTCCATGCTCGAAAATTCTCTATGCCTTCTAGCTTGTCCTCAAGCTTAGTGCTTGGGGCCATCTTGTCAGAAAATCACAAAAAATTGAAATTCTGCGGGGTTTATGGACTTGATCTCAGATAACTGAAATTCTGTGAAATGAGGTGAGTTGACTGGTGTGCTTGGATTCTGTAGATTTCAACTCTTCACCTTCGAAATCAGACTTGCAAGATTCAGCTTCTGCAACTTCCAACTATTTTCTGGTTCAGCAGTTTTCTAGTGTAGCTATCAAACTAGGGTTTGACTTTCCCACAGACTCACACACCCAAAAACCTCGATTCCAGGCTCAAAAGATGCACTCTGGGAGGGCGCAGCTTTCTATGCAAGCAGTTTTTTGAAACTCAAAAATTTTCCCAAAACCATAATTTCTGTCGAGGAGAGAGAGAGGGATATTTCACCTTATGAAAGTTGTCCTATTCAAGCTAGCTCTGATACCATGTTAAAATTCCATATGCTAAGCTAGATCATCAATATTTCATTTCAATTTCATAACAAAAGCATATAAACAAGATCACTGAAAGAAACAGTATCACAAGAACAACACATATTTATCCTGGGAAAACCCTAAAGGGAAAAACCCAGCAAAAGCTTCCTCAATATAGATGCCCCAAAAAGATAAAAGGTAAAACCAAAAGACTGATCCTCCTCCTTCTCTAGCTACTTCTCTCTCCTTCACTAATGCACTACACAAGTGATTGTGTGTGTTCCAAATTAGGAGCGCCACACCTCTATTTATATTCGTTCGTTCACTTAATAATTAATTCAATCATGTAGGCTCAAGTAATCCTAATTTAATCATGTAGTCTCGAGTAACCACAACTAGGGTGCTAATGACCCACATTACAATTTGAGGGGACTTCCTCATGACTCTTATTAGTTCTTCCAATTAGAAGCATCAAGGTATAAATAAATACAAGTGGTTCTCCCGATAGGACCATCAGGAACCACAAAATGATACATATAGAATATTCTTTGAAGTTACAATATTTCAACATCAGGCACGTTCACATGGACATTCATGACCGTTTGAGTTGGTTTGGAAGCTCATTGGTCCACCTAGGGAGTTTTTGAGGCCCGATATGAGCCTGCCACATGTATGCCACCAATTTTAATCCTAAGGATAACAATTTTCTCCCAATATATTATAAATATGTACCACACATATTTACAAGTTGTACAATAATAGAAACTTTAGTCATTGGTACCATTCTTATGTATTAATATTGTTATTTTCATTGTTTTTCAGCATAGTTTGTGAATATATGAGTTGTGAGGATTCCCTTAGACCCTAGATCTTGCTTTGAATCCTATTTTCACATGGTATCATAGCTATTTGGATCTGCAAATCAAAACTAGAGCGTTTGATTTGCTATCTACGATATTTTTTCAAAAAAAATTGAGTGTTTGCATTGTAGGTACATCCAGTGTTTATGTTACTCAGTGCATAAGAAGAAATGGAGAAGACACATGTATTTCTTACCCCATTCAAATATTTTTAATGGAGTACTGAAATGATGATATAGCTGAGGTCGAAAGGCCTCTACATAGTAACCATGGGAACTGAGACCGATCCCAACTCTACTATGGAAAAATTGAAGTAGTTTAGTAGATTGGATGAAGCATTCATGATGCTTTGTCTTAGTATCTTGAGGCATATTCTCTTCCATGTAGAAATTAGTGATAAACCCAATGAATTATGGCTCAATATTGAGTCACTCTTTGGGAATACTAATGAGATGATAGGACACCAACTCAAAAATGAGTTAATGTCATTGAGCACAACTCATTTTGAGACGATCCAGTATTTCTTCACAAAGTTCAAATCATTGGTGTTTCAGCTAAAACAATGTGGAATCTATAAGAAATAAGAGTAGTTGATATTTTCTACCCTTTTGAAGTTAGAACTTGAGTATTCTTTGTTTTTCTTGGCATTCCATCTAGGGAAGGTGACGGTGCGAAATTAAAGAATGCCTCCACTGGCAGACTTCATGGAGTCTTTGACTCAGGAACACAACAAGTTAGTTCAAATGGGTACCATCAAATCAAGCAAGGATAAATCCCTTGTTTCAGGTGTGTCAAATCAATACAAATTCAATAATAAATCCAAGGATTCGAAGTAGCAAAGAGTGAAGGAGAAGAAGCATTCAGATGTTGAAATCTCAAGTTCAACTGATGAGGATTCGAAAGCCAAGATCATGAAGAGTAAGAGAGAGAAGCACAAATGTGATTATTTTAGAGGTTCACATCATGAAAAATCTTATTTCATAATGAATCTTGACATCATTACCAAGCTTCTTGAAGACAACAATATTGATGTTCCAGATTTTACAAAAAGAGAGGAGTGCAAGCTCTCTTTGGAGCAAGAATATGGTCAGCGCTTGTATGGTTTGGGTGCTAGGGAAAAAATATTTATCATATATCCATTTAAGATATATTTGCTTCTGATTTACATTTTTATATATAATATTTTGAAACCTCTATCCCTTCCTTAGAACAAACCCCAAACAATTCACCAAAGTTTCCTCCAAAAACTAGTCATTTTTCACTAGTTTCTGACTTGTCTTCTGAAAACTCTTTCCCACTCCATTAAGATCCTTAAAATTATGATTATTAATGTGATATATAGGATCATATGTAGTTTATTACATTCATAAACTCGTTTCCCCAACCATTTGATTCCAAAAATACCCAACGACCCTCAAGTTCGCTAGTTGGAAAATCTCAAAATTGCCTTGTTTCCAATACTATGTCACTTGTCTATGTTGTTTTTATGTCTTGCATATCATTCATTGGTTGGAAATACATTTCATTGGACTTCATGGGACTTATTTTCCACATGTATGGACTTGATCTCACCACCTATGGTTCAAATTTCAAGTCTCCAAACCATCCAAGTTCACTCAACTGTCAGTGTGATCTAATTACCAATTATTTTCCCACTATAGACCCATTCGCTCATGGAGACACTATACCTCTGATATTTTATGTTGTACACGACTTATATTTTGATATTTCAAAGCCTAATGAGATTTTTTACAAAGTTATGAAGTTTCTTCATCAAATTGGAAAGAAGATTCATTATTTAATTCATGATATGACAGCTACACATGAAGCTAATTTTGTTGAGTCTTTTGATGCTCTTGGGAAAGAGTTTGCAGAGATATATTTTCCATTATTGATTATGCTTCCATATTAGAGTATGTTAGCAGAAAAAGGAATTATTATGATTCTTCTCCATCATCAAATGATGACCTTCAAGGGGCCTCTCCACATGTTATTTTTCTACAACACATTGATGCATGATCTTAGCATCCACAACATCTTCACCAAGTATATCACCAAGAAGTTGTTAATTCAACTCATTCAAGTGAAGAATAAAACATGTTGAAGACATTTTAATCATCTCTGTGTCATGTCCATTCTCAAGGGAGGATTTTCCCCATGAGGTTTTGCCTCTTTCCTCGTTTTTACATGGACAAATAATTTTATGTAAGAGGTGACTTGAGCCTTAGTTACCAACGCCTCAATTTTCGATGTTGTTAAATGAATTCAAGATTAAGGGGGGTGTTATAGAATAAAACCACCTTGTATAATGGTCGCATACACCTATACCACATTTTCATTTGTCTTGTACTCATGTCATATGGTCCAAACCTTGGTTATATGGTCTAGAAAGGTATATGGGGGGTTTTGGACTCATTAATGCACCCAAGTGCCCTCTTATCAGTCAACAAAGAGAATGAGAGCCCTCATTTATGACATTTCAGTCCTTGGGTTACTCCTACTCCTTAAAATAGGGAACTGGTTTGACCAGAGGAACCTATGCATGTATTTGGGTGGTTTTTGGTCCTTTTGGACCATTAAATATTGCCTAGAGCCACTTCCACTCACCCATGAACTCTAGAATGCATATCATGCCCTCATTTATGTCCAAGAATTCTTTACCCATGTTCACATGTCCATTTGTGACTGTTTGAGGTGGTTTGGAAGCACATTGGTGCACCTAGGTGTGTTTTGAGGCCCAATCTAAGCCTGCCACATGTATGCCACCAATTTGCCTCATAAGGATAATGATTTTCTCCCAATATATTATAATTATGTACCACACATATTTACAAGTTGTATAATAATAGAAACTTTAGTTATTGACACCATTCTTATGTGTTAATATTGCTCTTTTCACTATTTTTCTGCATAGTTTGTGAATATCTTGAGTTGTGAGAATTCCCTTAGCTCCTAGATCTTGTTATGAATCATATTTTCACAAATATAGGTTATTGTTTGAATAAGTATAATATGTGTCACGTGGTGTGAATTCGATTGTGTTTGGTGTCAGAGTGGTGTTTGAATAGGTGTGATGTGTGATTTAATATGATGTGAAGTTGACTTGTATTTAAGGGGTTGTTCCCTATCCTGAAATATTTTCTCTCACTAAAGTTCATTATTTGACCTTGAAATATTTCTCAGGGTTATAATAATTTCTATGTCACCATAATGAGGGTAAAAATAAAATAAAATGTATTAAAAATGTCATGGAAAAACTAGATACTATGATATCTAGTGAAATAAGGGTTTTTTAAATTGTAAAGGTGTATTGGGTTGGGTGTTCAACATTTTTTTTTTGTAGGAAATCCTTAATATGTAGTGAAATTAGGTGTATTATTTAATATTATATAAACATATGTGCTATGTTATAGGTTCACATAGTGACCCCCCCGAGATTGAATTCTACTAATTAGAGGAAATTTCAACTCAAAATGGGTCTTTCAACCCTAATTCAAATTCCATGTCATCATGTGTTAGCCAATGAAATTGATTTAAATTTGAAATACTGTATAGGTCTTAAACAATTTTTTAATATAAATTTGGGGATAGGTGAAGTTTTTTATAATATAATTTGTCTACCCGCTGCCCAGGCTGCCCGAAATTATCTTGGATATTGAAAATAAAATTAATATGCTAATCTATTTTGCGTAATACTTCTCCCATATATAATATATAATAGTAAAAATAATTAATATCATAACTAATATATAATAATATTACGAGGTCCAATAACTTTAACTCACTTAAAAAATATTACTTGGTCCAAAAATATTAATGGTTCCAATAATTTTAACTCGGTCAAAAAATATTACTCGGTCCAAAAATATTGCTTAGGAAAATACCCATCCATGTTTTAGGTAATATATGACCAATATATAATATATAATAATAGTAATTAAAATTATCTAATATTTCATAATAACGGTAAAAAGTTGGGTTTAAACACTTTTAACTAATATCATAACTAATATACCCATCCATCCTTTAGATAATACATGACCAATATATCAAGTAATGCTAATTAATATTATAACTAATATATAATAATATTTTTTTATTAATAATATTTTATAATAACCATCAAAAGTGAGTCCAATAATTTTTAACTAATATTAATATATAATACTATTAGATTATAATTAATATATATTATAATAATAATACTATACACCATGAAAAGTTGGGCGAAATAACTTTTAAGATGGAATTGTGTATTTAATTTTATTTCCTTATTTTGGGTGAAAACACTACATCAAACTTCGTTCTCAAAAATTGATTTTAATAAAAATTGTATATTTAAGGTAGCTTTGTAAAAGTGAAACAACCATGGACAGCTTTGATAAAAGTGAAATAGTATAAAAAAATTGCCTACATGGCATTTTTTTATCATTTTCCTTAGGAGGCCCATTTTTCATCCAAATTTCCTCTAATTTGAAGTGTTCCTGAAAGCATTCATTCAAAATCACAAGCACTAATCTAAAACTAGAAAACTACCAAATGAAATCTTGTATTTCCTTGAGAGGGTATTTCCTTGAGAGGGGCCACCCCAAAGCAAGTACAAGAGCATAATTACACTAAGAACTCACAAAATAGGTCAAACATAGATTCTTCATTAAACTGGTCTAGATTTTTCATGATCCAAAATGTACAAAAATTGTAACTAGAAACATAGATTGTATTTGTGAAAATGATAGTCAAAGAATAAACCCTTGTGGTTGTGCCCAAGGGTCTTATTTATTACTTACATTTTCAAAATAAGTAAAGATAACTAAATGGTAACTACTACACTAACTATCATCCCTAGAAGTCAAGGATTTAATCAACAATTTGGTTTATTTAGATATCTATAGTGTCAGTATCCAAGTGAGAAGGATTAGCGCTTAACTTGGTTGTGTGTATGCTACATTCTTGCTTGTGATGAATGCAGTCTGTTGTCTATAGTATTGCGCCATTCATCATGTATTCACCGCATAATTTTTAGACCACATATTATATAATTTTCATCAAGAACTGAGCTAATATAGAGAAGAAAAAGAAACATGTATCCATCAACATCATAAGCACTAGAATTGCATAACATCATATAGAAAGGTACAATTTTAACCCAATGGATTATTTTTGTTTCCTTACAATAGCCCCTCGAGACACAAATTAAGTGGAATTGGTACCTACCAAATGAGACTTATAAATCCTACACAATTTACTATTTACTGAATGCTTAAGTGCATGGTTTTGCTTGGCATGGGATGTGTGTTTCTATTTGATAATGTCTATAATAGTTAATGTATGCATGAGATATTTGGGCGACCATATAAATCTACTTTCCATTGTTTAATTGAATGAAAAATGAAATTAGATATAAGTGGTTAATGAGTACCCCATGGTGTTAATGGTTTAAAAAAGTGACTAGGTATGTTATAAAGTGGTATGAGAGCCAAAGTTTTCATGACTAGGAATGTATAGGATGAAATTCAATTTTATAGATAGATTCAGAGGTTTCATATGAACTATTTGAGGAAATACATGTGTCGAAAATTTTAGAAAAATCAGTGTAGAATCCTCAAATGGTTAAATTCGATATTGATTGAGTAATGGATCAATTATTTATATCGATTGAGCCAAATGTGGAGAGAAGCCATGGTAAAAGTTTTTATGTTTAATTTTGTTCTGTGTAAATTGACAAGAATTTACCGTTTTGCATATTAACTATTTGACATAATGTCCCTATGAATTCATGGTTTTAATCCCTTGATGATATGGTACTAAGAAAATTTGTAAGGACCATACCATATTTGAGGAGGAATTTGGAAATTGGAGGGAAAATTTTAACCCGTGTGAAGGTTACAATCCCTATTGTCGAACCAAAAAATCTACAGTCATCATTATCAATGGAAATATTTTCATCGGGAGGGAAATATAGGTGTAATTCTATATGGGACAAGTGTGAGATTTATGTGGACACTTATTTCCATAAATATGTTGAGTGTAACCTTACTTATAACCTCATGTGTATAAAAATTTGAAAATTAAGTATCTATGAAAAAATTGAAATTTGGGGAAATTTGATGTCGGTCCCACCCATGCCATGTAGGAAAATGTATGATGTGGAGGTGACATGTGGACATCAAAGTTTGAAGTGGAATAGACACATGGATAATGAGTACAAGTGTCAACATTGGAAGGGTTCATATGTGTGGGTGGCATCCACATAAGATAGGTAGAAGTCTGGTTATGCCATGGACAAACAAAATTGCATCAAGCATGTCAAATAATTAGATATGAACCATTAGTGCACTAGAAAGTGATCATAGGTTATCATAATGGAGGCTCACTTGAACGAAACAGATTGCATTGTGCAAGTTCTATCAAATTATCATGACATTTTGTGTAGAATGGAGGTGATCATGCTTTATGGTGAGGGGAATTCCGTAGACAACTCAAATCAAATTATGCAAGTTGGATCTAATCCTTTCATGCAAAAGTAACATGTCTTGGGGTCAATATAAGGGTCATTTTGATAATGAGACCAATTGAGAAAGCATGTTTTTTCAATCCAAATATGATCATTTGCACAAGTCGAGGTGCATGGGAGATAACAAGTATACCCCTATCATAGATGGATGAAATCACATCATGCGTGTTTGAACTTGTAATTATGACCATACACAAAAGAGGAGACGATTTTGGTTTATCCTGATAGATAGTATGCCAACCACTGAGATCTAACTTAAGGTCACAAGTAGATGAAAGTGTGACCATTCACTCAGGGAAAGTTAGTGAACATGTGAAAGGTCGAAAAAGGGGACATCATTAACCAGAAACTATTAAGCAGTGATAGGGAACCATTTACTAGTAACCATAAAACCATGTACTGGAAATCAGGAAACGCGTATTAGTTGTTGAAAAAATATTTAATGTTGACCAGAAAAGAATGAAGGTAATGGGGAAATAAGCAATGGTTTCTGGCCTTGAATTTCAAGTGTCGGGAAATGAAAATTTTCATCAAAATTATGTGTTAGGTTGATTAGAATCAAAATATTTATAAAAAATAATGGCACTACCCTTGACTTTCCCTACAATGGAAAAAGGAGGCCACAAGGGGGAAATCTCCCTTGACCCCAATTTTTATTTTTACTTTTTTTAAATATACAAAGTTATTTTTGAGTTTTGTTGGAAGAAGTTGTCATTGATGTAAAACAAGGTGTCATTGATGTCAAAAGGGTGAAGAGATACGCAGTGTTTACATTGGTGTCAAGGTGATAATGATGATTTGATTGTAGTAGATATAGTTTGTTTAGGAATGTTTAATGAAGCCTCAAATCCCCTAGATAAGTGCCCAGTCATCACGATGATGTGGAGTGTCAATTAGTCCCTAAAGTGTCCCAAAGAAGTGTGAAAAAAATCTTAAAGAAAAATGTTGGGTCAAATGACCATGATTATGTGTCACATGACAATTATAGTGGGTCATATTACCATGATGGTGGTTCAAATGACCACGATGATATGAAGTGTAAGGAAGTCCTTAAAGGTGTACCTAAGCAATGTGAGTAAGAAATGTAAGGAAATTCCTAAAATAGTGATGTTGGGTCCACATGACCATGTGTTTGGGGTCACATAACCTATGCTGGAGAAGACCCTAGAAACCCCCTAAGGTTGGTGCAAACAATATTGGGATGAAGTGTGAAATATATCCCAAAATCTTGGTAATGGGTCCACATAACCTGAAAAGTAGTGGTGTTAGTTCCACATGACCATAACGATTGATCTCTATGACCATGAGAAGTACCCCCCAAAGCAATAAGGATTGGTCCAAAAGATCATGACAAAATGAAAGGTGAAGAAACCCCTAAACAATGGTGTTTGTTCCATTTACCCATGAGTTTGGGATTACATGACCCATCATGGATACGTCGCTAAAGAGTCCCCAAATTTAGTCTAAAGAAAGTTGGTGTGAAGCTTGAATTATCCCCAAAATTTTGGTGCTTGGTCCACATGACCCTAAAAACTGTTGTACTCAGGCCCATTGGACCACATGGAGTGGCAAGGATCCCCATAAGAAATAATGATGTGTCCATAAAGTATGATAGTATGTGGAAAATCGCTAAGGTATTTTTGAGAAGATATGGAGTGATATTGAATTCTTGGGATGAAGTGCCAAGATGGATCCTCGAGGAGGGTACCAACCCTTGAAACCCCCCTAAAATATGGAGATCCACAAATTAAGAATGAGTTTAAGGAGACCCTAAAATAATCTACAAGGCATGACGAAGTGTATAAATATAATATTAAACATTTCAATTTTTCATCCATCAAGTCTCTCTCTGCTAATGTGCACCTCTTGGAGAAAATTGTAAGACTTTGTGGAGAAGAAAATTTTATGAATCTTTGAGGATTGAGGAGATTCACAAAAAAATTGCACATGTTTTTCATAAATAGAGTTCATATTTGATCTTGGTATGTGAGCCTCCCTCTTGGTATATCTCTTTCAAATCATTACATACACTATTGATGATATGAATATGGTTATCTTGGCATGGATTTGGCATGGTTCTTTTACTTGGGTCTCTCTTGTGATGGTCACGCTTCTCATGGACTATGCTTCATCTTGTTCTTTTGAAAAGGTATGAAGTTTGTACATGTTCTTGTGCTTCTCTTCTTGCATACTTGATGGTGATATTGGCATATATGTTGGTATTTATCTTGGAATTTTTTTATAATGATCTTGACATAGATCATGGTGATTATCCTAGCGTAGTGTATGACAATCTTGACATAGATATTGATGATTATTTGGGAATATTATAGAATTAAATTTTGTCTAACAAATGTAAGAACGTGAACACATTGAAGATATAGTTTCGCATTAAACACAATCATAGAACACGTTTATTGAAAAATACACAACATTAAAAAGGAGGAAGGGGAGATTCCATACATCCATGAAGAAGTTTTCAAAGCTCAAGACATCAGTGTAGGAAATGAAAAAATAGAAAAAAATGGGATTAGAGAAGATGTAATCCCACTAGAATTTGTGGAAAACATGAGAAGTCTGAGGATGGAAGTACATATTTATAGAGAATACAATGAGAGGATTTTGAGGGCCGAGGAACAATAAAATGAAATAAACACTCAGCTAATGCAGAGTCTAATATGTTGAAGAGGAAAATGAAAATTTGATTAGCCTCAATTGAGGAGAAAGAAGGAAGAGAAGGCTAGAGGAAGATTTCACATGAGAGAAATAATGTCACATTCTCATAAATTACATCATAAAAAATAATTCCTTTTATCATTTATATACTTATTTGGCGTTAAGCGTATTTCCTAGTCGTAAGATCATTTTTACTTGTTTGCATGGATAAATTTAAATGGACTTCTTATTTGTTTGAATACAAGGTTGTCATTCATCCGGCGTTGACTCCATCTAAACAAAATTTGGGTTTATAGCCCTGGACAAGGTGATATGTTAATGTTTTATGTCAATGAAATCTTTGATTTTGTTTGCCTAGGATTAAATCCTAGATTTTGGACGTTAGTCCCAAGCTATGTGTTGCTCAACATATGTTTCATGTGTTATTTAAATTTTTAAACCCTACCTTCGTAAGGTGTTGGCATATAGTGGTGTATAATCCTTGTGGGATTTACAACTGTTGTGGGGATAAAATTACAAGGTTTGAATATGTTTTAAAAAAGTTTATTCCAAGGTTTGGCATGTGGCTACGGGAGTCACAAGGTGGAGGCCAACTTACGAGGAGGATTTTTTAATGAAGTTTTAAATTTGTTTGTCATAAGCCTTGGATGCGAGTTGACAACACATCCAGGCATAATGAATGAAATGGATGCCTTGCATGCTTTTTGTGGGGAGAACTAATCATGGCCCTCCATCTGTACCTTCTCAGATCCTTTTCGTTGAAAATCTATTTTAGGGTCTTAAGCCGCATTTACTTGGTCGTAAGGGTTTTTTTGTATGGTTTCTGGTGGTTAATGTTCGCTTGGATTCCATTTAGAAATTGGTTTATGTAAAACTCCACGATACTCGACCCCACAACCTCCATTATGACGTTCCAATGACTTAAAGGTGGGATGATTGGTATGCTTACTTCAATTTCTAGCAGAGGGCTTCCCAAGCCTATTAAATTTAACAGTTAATTTTTCTTTGCTTTTAAAACCACTTATACTATGAAACGAGAACTCAAAACAGTTCTCATTTTTTTCTTTCCTAATTTTAGTAGCTATTATAAGCTCCATTTCAAAAAGGGTTGATACCAGTATCACATATTTTCATTTTGAGGCATTTTTGGGGGCCTTTGAATCATCTTTATCCTAAAAATTTTGTAATTTCTATTTTTAGGTGTGTTTTTTAGAAATTTAACAAAATAACATACATTTAGAAGCAAGTTATAATGAAAAACATTTACATTTTACATTTTTTTCTTTAAAATAAGACATTTTTATGGACAAAATTGTAAAAATTTCCAGAAAATAAAGACATTTAAAACCATTTTCAATGGATTTTGAGAGATTTTTTGTATAAAAATTATACTATTTCATATTATTTTCCAAAAAGTGACGACTAACATAAATTCGAGAAAAACTATACCATATATTTGTAAATAACATATTAAAAACATTATATATAGAAATTTTATTTCTAAAATAAAGTCTGAAAGTCAAAACATTACTAATATATTTTATCAAAAAGTTGTCAAATTCAAAATTTTCTTCAAGACATGAAACTAATCAACAATATCATGCAGGCCAAATTCTTCATTGAAATTCGAATTTTATGAGCTTGGCTTTCTTCAGGAACATCAATGTCCTCTTTCAGTGGGTCTTCTATATCTTCTATGTCTGCAAGATACCCAAAGTGATGGTGGAAGCTATAGTTTGGTGGAAGCTCTAGTTTTATTAACTATTTATAATTTTAAATATCTAAATTTGGAGTTACTATTATTTGAAAATTTCAATAAATTTTGGTGTTTTTTAAATATTAATGCAAATAATTAACTTTAGTCCTAATATCATGTACAAGCAATTTTATTTTTTGAAGTTTTTAATATTTGAATGTTTCAAGGTATACATGGACTTGCAGGCTTGTCTGCAGCCAAACTCGCTAATGTTTCTTTCTTTTACCTTAAAGAATTCTTATTATTTGAATTTCCAACATTCACAAAGTCAGCTTAGACCCATTTGAAGGATAGAACATTCACATAATCATTTGTGTGTTCAGGGTTTCCATCGTTGAATTGACTGCCTCACCGTTTGTTTGCGGTATCTGTCATGAATCATCCAATATTTTTCATGATTTGCATGCATACTTCATCCAATATTTTCATGATTTGCATGCATACTTTTTATCAAAATATACATGCACTATAAAATTAAATGCCTTCAATCTTTTCATGCATACGAATTTCAATGTTTTAAGAATTACAGTTTTATAGTTTTAAAGAAATTGAATTTGACTCAAAGTAATTTTAAGAATTTAATAAATTATTTTAGGCATAAAGGTTTAGAGGTAAGGCCAAAGATCTGAGAAAAATATTTTAAAAATAATAATTATTTTTTATATTACCATACGTACAATACACAAAAAATAAATATTTGATATCAACATCTATCCAATTCCTCCCATCTTTGTCGAATTTGGATTTGAAATTCGAAGTTTTAACTTTTCCCTGCTACTTATTAAATATGTGTTCGAATTTCAATGTTTGGGATTTGGACGAATCTACAAGACCTTCATCATTTGGCCCTCAAAACTTTGGTTTTTCTTTAACAAATGTTTTGTTTGATTATAAACTATCGAGGTTAGAGAGGAGAAAGAAACATATGATTTTAATTTTTTGAGTCTTTTTATTAGTGAAATTATTATCAAAATTACCTAGTAAAACAAATCTCCGATTCTACCATTACATCTAAAATGCTCTCACCCTAGCTTTCATTCTTTTTTCAGGAAGAAAAAGCCTGTCCTTGATATTCTTTATTAAGAATCAAAGGGCAGTGTTAACACTCACCCGAAAAGAGTTACATATCATAAACAACCAGTCAATAAAGGATCACATCCAGCTGTGGCCAGGGGGAAAGGCATACAAAAGTGACGTGTCCCATCAGATATAAGTCACATCATAACGGGGATCTCAAAGCACTCATCCAAATCTATCGTGAACCAAGGGGATTCAGAGCTGCTGTTCAGAATCAACCACTCAAGAAATCATCAAACAAATCTCTAGAAGATGTAATAGTTCTAAAGTCAAATAAGACACTAATTGTTCAAAAACTTGTGTATTAAGGAAGTCATACTTTAACACAATTTCATATTTTAAAAACCATTTCCATTATAAAAATTAATCAAATTTTACTACATCTTTAAAGCCACTCGAAGCGTGTACAATAGATATCCAAACTCTTCAACTATCTAATGGCTACCAAGCATTGGATATTCAAACTAAATTCCCTCTTCTTTTTTTAAGCAAAATTAAACATGGGATATTCAATCTAAATTCTCCTTTTTAACAAAAAGTAAACAAGATTAGGTTTAAAAACCCTACAAACTAGAATATTCATCTCCACTTCTTCCTTTTGTGGAACTTACAAGCATTGGACTCTAATGCGTACAACTAATTAGAATATTTTATTTTTGTTGCACTGGCTGCTATGAAATCTCTCACAAATTTGGAGATCATGTATGAGAAGAGCTCTTAAACAGGAAATAATGCTATGAAATCTCTCACAAATTTGGAGATCAGGTATGAGAAGAGCTCTTAAACAAGAAATAATTGAACAAGGGAGATCAGGCATGCGGCTGGTTGGTTGTGTAGATGAAAGAGAAATTTAAAGACTTTGTCACCTTAATTGTCTTTAGTTTCCAATATGTTGTCGCCTTAATTGTCTTTACCTGTCGATATGTTGGTACTGGTCTAGGCACATGGCGTCAGCCTTTTTAATTTTCTTTATTTTATAGATTTTATTAGATTCTAGATAGATTTAATATCTCATTCACAATTGAACATTCTATGCATACCTATCGCCTTCAAAAGGATCAGACCCCAAAGGAAAAATGGCATTTTTTAAGAAGGTTCACCCCATGGAAACTACAAGATTCCCTTTTCGAAAAATACCCCACTATAATTAAGTTGTATGAACTTAACTGAAACCCCAAATATTTGTCGATGGTTAAACTGCATTAAAATCTCAAATTCAATAAACAAAGCTAAGCGTAGAATGACACAAGCCTTGGACAGGAGTATCTAAGACACAAACATTTGGGGACACTAAGTCTATCTCCACATTTTGATAAGATTTTTGTGTTTTATATGAAATAATTAGCATGGATTCATTTCAATATATGAATCGACCACATGATCGATGATGTGAATGGCACGGAGGAGGAGGTCTGCGGGGAGGGACGAGGAGGGCAACAGGAAAGGGAGGAGGGAGCAGATCTCTGCTCCCTTGGACCCCAAAGGGTCGCCCCTCATGAGCAGCGCGATTCTAACAATTGCGTTGCTCATGAGGGACAACCCTTTGGGGCCCAAGGGAGTCAAGCTCTCCTTCCCTCCCCCTCCCCGTGAACCTCCTCTTGCGCGTCATTCACATTGAGTATGGAATATATTTTATTTTTCACAAATGCATTTACTACTTCTTTTCAAGATGTATCATAATCCAAGAGGACAACCATATTTCTCAGCCATGTTCTTCGGTTGTATGATTCTAAGTGGATGAGTTTTCACTAGAATCCTAACGGTTACCATTAGCTGCATGGTAACTGTCATTGTTTTGCCATCTGTTATAGCTAATTTTACCACACATGGTATATCACATCTTTATGGCCTTCCATGTCCCTCTGCAGACTCCTTGGACCCCCCTTGCTCAAATTATACTTTGATGTCCCAAGAAAGTCCCCAAAAATTACTTGTTTATGTGTATACACAACTTTTAAAGCAATACCCACATGTACACGCATTTTTTGAGCCAATACCCGTGTACATCGGGAAATGTGCATAAAGACAAAAAAAATTGGAGTTTTCCCTCATAGAGTCCCGAATAACTTGACTTTTGAGCTTCCATATTCCTAGAGAACGCTTGGACTCGACCCTCCATTGCCTATTGGAGGGCTATGTTATTGAGCCTCTTGGATGCATTGAAGGAGGAGGATTTGGAGAGTAAGGAAACTATAGTTCATTGTTGCATCACTTGTTGATGCTTGAGTTTGCATCCCTTTGTCCCTTTAGAGCACACAGTGCTGCTCTTCCCAAGCTTTCCTTTTCTTTGTAATATTTCCATTGAGATGGAGGATTGAAGTGGTGGACGACTCGGTTTCTCCGTTTCGACGAGGTGCCAACAGAGTTTGTCACAGTTTGATCTCTTTTTATTATTAATAGAAATATTCATTTCCTGTCTAATACATGTGCATAACTATGATTATTTTTTCCATGGATGTAGTTATATTTGCTTATACATGATAGTTTATATATGCTAGAGTATGCCTAACACTTTGATATATATCATGCTTGTCTTGTTTGCTATTGTTTAGAGCGAATTGTGAATACAAGCGTGTTGGAAAAGCTCAACGGGGATCTACATCAACCGTCTGGAATAAGGTACACTTCATATCCCTTAGTGTTAGATGCATTTATTTCTCTCACATGTTGGAATGGATTGATTTCTGGCGTTATTGAGTTTGTTGTGGTCTACCCCAAGCCATAGGAAGTTTCTCTCTGTAACACCATCTTTTCTAAATATTCTTCTCTTCGTCATTCACTGTAACATGACCCTGCCAACTTTTAGTAACTGCTCAAGACCATCTATTAACGGCTGGCATGGCCATTTAATTTAATATTAGACCTCCATTATCACCATATATAATGGCTGCATTTTAATTCCCCTGTCGCTTCATGATATTCCCGACCTTGTTGTGAGGATCTATTTTTTTGCAGGATACCCGTACCATGTTCTCAGCTTTTTTCGATCCAGGTATTATTTATAAATTGAAATATAATAATAATTAAAGCATATTATATATGTAATTATACAAGTAGGAATGCTACTCCTTATCTGGGTGAGAGTTAACTTTTTTTTTCCAAGGGAAAATATCTGTTCCTTTCTATTTCATTGAAATCAAAGGGAACAATGAGTACATCTTCAGCCAGTGTTGAGCTCAGAGACTAAGGAATTCAGCAACAAATATATCAGTATCAGAGGTGCTGGAAAAGTTCAAAAGGGAGGGCATCAATACAATGATCTGCAGATACAAAATCAATCGGTGAACCTTAAAGTTCAAGTTCATGGAGACAGACTGAGAGACTCCATCCAATCACGGCTCTTCATAAACATAGAGAGTTCAGAAAAATGCTGATCCAAAGAAGCTATAAACCAAGCAAAGTTGAAAAAAAAATGCTCATCCACAGCCACATCCAAAGGATGTCAAAATATACACCAGCACAAATGGTACTAGTGCTGAGGGCTAAAAAAGATAGAAAGAGCCTTGATGAATACAATCACCATTGGTGAATTCCAAGTAATGAAGCTGGCCTGAGTCTAGTGTTAAAGCTTCTTTGGACAAACTATCAGCAAATGTATTGTGCTCTTTATATATATGAATAGTCGAGAGATGGATGAAGTGGGGCTCCAGCTCTCGAATGAGATGGAACCATCCATCAAGAGTGAGTAATGAAAGTGTTGATTGATGATTGAACCAATTGATTATGACAGCGGAGTCACCATGAATATGCAGATGGGGGAGGTCCATGCTTTTAGCATAGTGTAAAAGTGTCCATAAGGCCAATAATTTAGCTCTAGTGTTTGTACTATGGCTTGCTCCCAGTTTGAAGCAAAAATGGTGATCATGACTGAGCAGTAGCTGGACACCAAAACCTCCCATGTTCTTAGTAGAGGCACCGTCAAAGAAGCCCACTGGGAAGTTCAATATAGGTGCAGGCCCAATATTCCTCCTGTAAATTTTATGCTGAGTACTGACAAGATAGAGGAGGAGATGATTCTTAATGGCAAGAGTAGTGAAAGTTACATCAGGCTTCTTATCTTCGAAAATGCAATGGTTCCTAGCCAACCAGATGTGCCATATAAGAAAAAAAGGAAGATACATCAGAGTTTTCCTTCTGCTGATCCAGTTTGATACATTGAGTGCAAAGGAGGATTCCTTCCAGAAATGAGGGATAGCAACATTAACTGTGATGAAACCAATAATATTCTGCGTGAATCTGCAGTTCTGAAAAATATGTTCAACAGACTCTGAGGCAAATCTACAAAGACAGCACCAAAATGGACTGATCCATCCTTTAATGATCAAATTATCATAGGTGTTGATTTTATTTCGAAGGCTGAGCCAGCTGAAGCATATGATCTTGAGAGGAATATGGAATTTCCAGATCATGTTCACAAATCCTTCGAGTCTATCAGAGACAATGGTATTTGCAATGAAATCATACATCATATTGGCTTTAACCATGCCTGAAGTCTTGTTATACATCCAAACCAAAGTATCAGAGTTGTTGTTGATGCGAATTCCACCATGCATCAAGCCTTTTATATAATTTGAGCAGGCATCCTTCCATTATCTAGCAAGCTCAAGATCATCTGCAGAGATCCAGTAATCTGAGGAGGTACAGACCACACCTCTATTGAGAGCATCAGAAAGTGTAACAATGCCATAATCCTCAAAATACCAACAAATATCTTTAGGAAGAGTGTAATCAGATGATACACCAGCTATGGGGTCGAGACCAATTTTGATATGCTTACCATTACCAATTTTCCAACCAAGGCACCTAGTAATCCAAGACATGGCCCCGATGAATCCATTCCACATATGTGAAGTACCCTACACTTTGAAGGACTGTTGTCTAAGCCAAACATCCACAGGCATATTCTTGAGGTATTTATTTTTGATAATATGTGACCATAGCCCAGTACCATTCAGAATAAGCCAGAGACTTTTGGTTCGTAATGCCAAGCTGAACCACTCAATATTTTTGATGTTCCAACCCCCGAGAGAGTAGAGTCTGGAGATGGAAGACCAATCAGCAAGATGATATCTTTGTTTTCCTTGAGAGCTTCCCCATAAAAAGTTAAAGATATATCTCCTAATGTAATTTAGAATAGTGCTAGGCATACGAGCAAGTGTGAGCCAGTAAACAACGAGACTTGTCAAGATAGATTTGACTAGTACCAATCTGCCTCCCAGAGATAGGAGCTTATAGGTCCAGTTGTTCAATTTTTTTTCAAACTTCAATAAAAACGATCTCCAGTCCTTGATACCATACCCCAAGGGCTTGAGGTAATATCCCAGATATTTAAAACTAGCTAAGATGGGTTCCATCTTATAAGGAATAATGTTGGAGATTTGTTGCCTGGTGGCTTCATCAATGTTATTGTAGAGAAAGGAGGACTTTTCAACATTGATCTCCATGCCTGTAGCACTACAGAAAGTATCAAGTATGTGCTTATAATGCTGCCACTCAGATAGGGTACCAGAACCAAAAAGGACAGCATCGTCAACAAAAAGCAAATGTGTAAGGTAGAGGCTTGGGCAAAGTTTGATGCCATAAATATCCCCTACACATTGAGCCTGTGAGATCAAGAGACTTAATCCTTCGATAACCAATATAAAAAGTAGAGGAGAAAGAGGGAATCCCTGTCTGATTCCTCTAGACACAGGAAAGAAATCTGAGGGGGTACCATTGATCAAAACAACAAAGTTTGTTGACTCTACACATCCCATAATCCAACTAACATAGTTGCCAGGGATACCAATCTGAAGAAGGACTAATCTCAAGAAAGACCAATTTACTCTATTATATGCCTTTACCAAGTCAAGTTTTAGTACCATTACGTGTTGGTTTTCAGTCTTGATTGAATGTAGAGCTTCTTGGACAATACCAACAGGTTCAATGATCTGTCTATCATGAAGGAAGCCAAATTGATTCCTGGAGATGGCCTTATCAAGTACAACCTTCAGTCTAATAGCAACAAGCTTAGAAATGGTCTTGTAAATCAGATTACAGAGGGAGATGGGCTTAAAGTCCCCCAGGGTAGTGGGTTTATCACACTTGGGGATAAGTGTAATAAAAGTAGCATTGAGGGCCCCAATGACTCTACCATCCAATCTAGAGTGTTCAATGACATTCAAAATATCCTGCCCAATAAGATCAAAAAAGTGAAGATAGAATTCCACTGGCCAACCATCAAGTCTAGGACTCTTATATTTTGTGAACCCTTTGAGTACTCCCTCGACATCTTGGAGAGTGAAAGCAGTCAAAAAGAGTTCCCTATCATCTTCCTGCACAAAGGTAGGGAAAAGTCTGATGACATTAAGTTGTGCCTCAATATTAGTCTTGCCATCATCAGAGAAGAGCTCAGCAAATTGATGGACCCCTAAAGAGTGGAGCTTGGAATCATCCTCAATGGTTTCCCCAAACTGATTATTGAGTGCCCATATGGATTTCGAGTTCCTCCTATCAGAGGAAAAGGAGTGAAAAAAATTTGTGTTGGCATCACCTTCTTGAATCCAGTCCACCCTACTCTTAAGTTTCCAAGTAAGAATCAGGTGGGCAAGTAGGGAGTCCTTCCTGCTTTTCAATACAACAAGGGACTGTGTATCAGCATCAGAGAGAATACCTGATGGTTGTGAAGTGAGGAGAGAGCCAATGGCTAGATCAATCTCAACTAGCTCCTTGGTCCTCAGCCTGTTTTTCTTTTTTTCCCAAGTCTTTACCTCATTTTTCAACCTCTGCAATTTATAGTTGAAATTAAACATGGGTCTGACAGAGGGAGATGGTGCCTTCCAAGAAGAAGAAACAAGGGCTACAAATTCATCATCAAGGAGCCAAGCTCGGTTGAATTTAAAGGGATGCAGATGACGTTTCAGACTGAAATTCCATTCAAGGAAAATCGGGTAGTGGTCAGATATTTCAGAAGACTGAATCCAAGATTTATAGCAGCCCAGAGTAGGGACCAAGGTAAAGGAGGCCAGAAATCTGTCAAGACATTTGCTAACTCCTTCAGAACCAACTCTGCCATTTCTCCAAGTTGGTCCAATCTTGGTGGGGGTTAGATTGACCATGTTCATAGAGTCTAAAAATTGAGAGAAGTACAGAGAAATATGATCCCTACGGGCATGTTCACCCCAGAGCTCAAGTTTAGAAGTGGTGAAGTTTAGATCTCCAGCCAAGATGAGATTAGGATAATTGAAAATGCCCCCAAATACAACAGTATCCCAAAATATAGTTCTATTAGCATAAGGCCCATAGCAGTTGACAATGGAGAATACAGAATCAAGGGCTTTGAACCTTGCATAGAGGAGAATGCCAATAAAGGAAAGTTAAGCTTTACATCTGACCAAGCGAGGGTTCCAGGCAAATAGAATACCCCCCGAAAGACCAAGTGCATCAATAGCACAGAATTCCCAACCAGGCTTCATAAAGGAAAACAATCAAAGGGCTGTGAGATGGTCACACATAGTCTCCTGTAGTAAGATAATATCAGGGTTAAGAGAAGTAAACAGTTCTTTGAGGTCTTTCTATTTTGTAGGCTCCCCAAACCCACGGATATTCATGGAGACAATATTCATGGGTTAACTTGAGATGCAGGAGACAATGCTCTAAGTGCTTGAGATGAGGAGTTAGATCTAGCTGCAGCTTTGATGCAAGTCGAAAGTGGGGTATAGTGACCAGTGGAAGGCTGTGCATTTTAACCCCCTTTCTTAGCCTTTCTGATGGTAATGTTCTTGAATCTAATAGAGTTCAGAGGAAGAAATGAAGGTGAGATGGGAGACTTCTTAGTGAAAATATCCAGGTATTTGAGGAGGGTGGGGTCATCGAAGGAGGGGGTGGTTAAGGGGCTATGAGGTGAATTATTAGGAGGAGAAGAATGTGGTTGAAGTGGAAGAAAATGTTCCAGATTGAAAGGGGGAGGAGATGTTAAGACAGCTTGGTCATGGAGGTTTACAGTCTAGTAATTGAAAGAATGAGAAGCAAAAAGGGCTAAAGACTCAACATCCTTAATATATAGAAGTTCCCCCTTGGTCAAGTCTCCCACAGAGGTAGGGGAAGAGGAGTCATACGGCACACCCATGGGAGGTGGATCAGGTGAATCAGAAAGTGGTTCTACCCATGGCAGATAATCCCTACGTAAATGGTGAGGAGAGGAAGTAGAGGGCAAGCTAACAAGAGGAGGCCCAGGGTCGAAGAAGCCCGCATGCACAGGGAGGCCATGTAATAAAAAGGAGCAGGATTTCCTCAAATGCCCGGTTTTGTGGCAGTAACTGCATCAAAATGGTATCTTTAGATAATCTAGCTTCTGAGTAATAAAAACACTGTTACAGTCAATCTCAATATCAGGGAGGATCCCATGCGAGACATCCACTTCCACAAGTACCCTGGCAGAGCGTTTGTCGAAAGATGTATGGAAATATTTCTCCAAAGCAACAAATCTTCCAATGGTGTTAGCGACACTGACAAGGACATCTTTGGACCAGAGAGGGAAAGGTAAGGCTGGCATTAAAACCCACAGGTGTCGTTTGATGACCCGTTCCTTAACAGGGTCAAAGTTCAAATGCCATCTACTGAGAACAAGGGATCCATCACCAATGGTCCAGAGAGACTCAAAGATTTGGGAGTCATCGGAGTCTTCAAGAAACACAAAAACCAGCCACCGATTGGCCAGAAGACTGATGGTGGGCACATAGGTCATGATGGGTTTCCAGTGCTGGGTAGCCCAAGTTACCCACTCCTCTTTGTTCATAGAATAATATTCCAGGTGACCAATGAGAGCGCGATGACAGAGTTTAGAGATTCTATCCAACATGATGTCCCTACCCACAACAAACCTTCGCTTATGATCGAGGGCTGCAAGAACCTTGGATTTGCGATGAGCCTGGAATATAGAAGGGTGTGAGGGAATATCCCTATCCCCAAATGGTAATGTGGGTCCCGAGATCGCCATCAGAAAACAATAATTTCGACAGGAGAAATAACCACAGTCAAAAATCCTGGGGTAGAGATGGTGAATAAAACCAGCACGAGAAACCAGGAAACAATATTGAGGGTAAACCCTAACAGCCGATAGCAACACCGAGAGAAACCCCGGTCAGTAACCAAGAGTCAAGACCTGCCCAGACAGGAGAGACGCGAGTAAAGCCAAAGAAAACCTCAAATATCCCTAAAACAAGCCTAAACTAGAAAGTACAGGCGAACCCGACAACAAACCAGCCCTATTCCCACTTTTTTTATAATGGTTGTTACTAGCCCTCTGCTTAGAGGGGGAACTCCATCGACCTAGGATTCCTGTGAAACCAAAACCAAACTACACGGACATGACAACAAAACCCACAACTAAAAATTATATAAAGCAAACTATCGAATAATGGTAGGTACCTGTGCCATCATGAAGCCGACAATGTACAGAGCAGGTGGTTGACCACGAACTGCAATGAACCGAAAGTCCCGGTGCCAGAGGTAGAGAACCCAAGTCAATGCAACGTTACCAATTAGTCACGGGCCTCCGAAGACCCAGCACAGACCACCGTGAGACCCGGCACAAACCACCGTAAGACCCGGCACAGCCCACCATGAGACCTGACAGTAAGTAATCCAAATGTAGCCGAAAAATCAGTAAGGTTCCGAGGAATCTGGGTGAATACCACCAAAGAGAGCAGAACCCATTTCTGACTACAACGAGGCAGCATGAGGACCAGATGTGGTAGAAAAAGCGGGTCCGGAAGACGAGACAAAGCACAAACCATCAGCGACAAGTACAGAAATAGTCGAAACCAGCACCAAGGGCCTCTTCCAAGCCAGAGTCATGGGGAACAAGCCCATTACCGAGAGCACTCTCCATCAAACCCTAACCCTAACCAGTGGGCTTGAAATGCTACTTCTTGTTGCTAGACTTTCACTATTTTCATTCTCCCGTGAGAGTTAACTTACTAGGTAGGCATCCAGAATGCAATAATGTCAGAACGATAGAAGGGAGAATGAGGTATGCATAAGGGTGAAGTGGAAACGTGAGGTAGTAATGGAAAAGAGGGATTGTGTTTAAAATCTTTTTCCTCTATCTATTGTCCAGGCCTATCGTGTCAAGGCCTTGTGCTATGGTAGTGAACAAATCTATGCTATTTGGTGTCTACATTATAGCTCTTATGTTGGCTGGTGCGTACTGACTAACTGAATGTGTAACGCGGACTAGGTATCTGGGTAACACCCTTCTTCGCAAGTCTGTTTTTTGTGTAGAATATATGTTATGATACAACAATTGTATTAGAGACATCTCAAAGTGCATTGGTTCATAAACATCAAATACATCCTCCGTCGGTGGGCTGGGAAAGAATAAATTGATTCTTGGCATTGATACAAATAAACCATTGGTATGACATCACAATACTTTACCCCTTTTAAAGGGTTTAGGGTATGATATAGACATAAAGGGAAGGGGTAAAATGGATTATGAAAAAACAAAAAAAGGAAGGATATAAAGGGGTTATGAGTTAAGAGATGGAGTGGAGTTTTAAAGGGAATTAATAATGATAAAAAGGAGAAAAGACTATTATCATGATAATACGTGGATATTGGATTTGTGTATGGAGAGAATAAATGGAGTTTATTTTGGCATTTACATGTTAGACACAACAATAATATAATAATGGATGCAACCAAAGAATTTATTATGTAACAGGAAATTGTTAAATTTTAGTTAACAAAGTAGAAATGAACATATTTGATGAAGTTTTGATTGAGTGTCGAGAGGGTCAAATTGCCTCGATTTTGGCTAAATGAAATATAGAGATGATCGACGTGGAGACCTGAACATGATAACATGGAAATATTGATATGATGACATAGATGAGGTTTTCAAAAAGTTCAGTGAGTTTTCCTTTGGCGTCATGCTCCGACCTCTAAGAAGCATGTCGATGTTGAGCATCAACACTTTGTATACTCACATTCTAAACATTTTTTTCTAATTATTTTGATGGAATGGATTTTTTATCACAACCATGTTATGCCAGATATTATTTTACAGAAACCCAATTTCAAATATAGCATCCACTCTTTTTTTTAATCCATGTTGGGTTCATTGCTTTGGGAACAAAAACATTTATTAAAATTAAAAATATATATATTTCAATCAAAGTGATCAAATATTTATAAATTATTTTTCAAAATTAAATTCTATGAGTAATTATTTTAAAATAATAATAATCATAAAGTGAACTTATAAGGATGTTTATAATAAAATATACTTGTACTAAATTTAAAGAGATTGGAATTTTACAATTTCAAATAATTTTTATTTTGTTTTAGTAAATATAAATAATGTTTAAAAAAACGTTAAATTAAAATAATTTTAAATGAAATTTAAATTTAATAATCAAATCATATTTAAAATTTAGTACATGGTAAAATGCAACAATCATTTTCTAAATTGAATTTATAAATAAATAAATTATTGTTTCAAAACTTTAAATAAAATAATCGGCAATCATTTTTGCTAGATTTTGAGAATTGCGTCATTCGTGAGGGGCGTATTTTTGGCTCCCAAGGGAGCTCAACGACAGAGGAGGAGGGGAAGGAGGAGGGGGGAGGAGGACATAGGATGAGGGAGGATGGATGTGGGGAAGGGAGGAGGGAGGAGAGAGAAGGGAGGTGAGGGGAGGAGAGANATCGTAATTTCTTTAATTTTATATGGTTAGAGTGGTGAAATTATTTATGTTTTTTTTTAATACGCAAGTTTCAAAAAAGTTGTAATTTATCTCTTGAAAAAAAATATTTTTTCCAATTTAGGGGTTGATTTTAAAGTTTTTGTAAACAACAATATGGGATGTTTAGGCCATGGCTCTATTTTTAACCTCGAAAAAAAAACCGTGTATACTGGTATCAACAGTTTTCTATTTGGGGGGTAAATTTTGTGGCTTTTATGCAAAAATCATCATTTTTATGGCTAGAATTCTCATTCTTAGTATAAAGTTCTCATTTCATAGTATAAGTGGTTTCAAGTCTATACACTTTATTTCAAATGAATATTTAGAAAGTTCCAACAAGAACTAAATTGAATGTTTGATTGTGCAGGTCAAAGGAAGATGAGAGAGCTAGGAGGAGCAAATCCTTGCCCCTCAGTGTGTTTAGTGAAGGTATGACCTTTCTACATGTTTCTTCTATTTAAATCGATTTATTTTGATTTCATATGTTAAGAAAATGTATGAACATCACAACTCGATTATGGTAAGTGAGGCCATGGTTCCCACAAATGGTCACCCAAAAGTTTTAGATGAGCCTCACCTTGTCATTACGGCCCAATCCCTCAAGAAAAGTGACCTCCTCATTAAAAACGTGCAAGGTTTAATTTTGCATTTCTTGTATGCAAGGTTATAGTCAACAGATAGCTTACAACCTTTAGAAAATGTGGATGAAGGGTCAGTGTATGCGCCAAGAAAGAGTGGAGACATGGTTACCTCCTCTCAAGTTCATCCTTGTTTTGTTATGTGTCAAGGAAACCTATCCCACATGGTCTTCACTCAGTGAAACTATGCCATAGTGCCTTCATTCATGGGATATTGAAGAATACCTCTAATTTTACTAGATATTGATAAATAACTACCAAAATCAATTTTTTTTATCGCCCATCCCAATACATATTTCCAATTTAGCAAAACCCTAATTTTACACAATATTGCATATTTTGACTAGATACCTCTTTTATACCCCCTAATACCTATAAACACCCCATATCATTATCCCTTGTCCCCCAATACCTAAAATATGTTGACCTTATTTCTCACAATTTAAAATCCCCATTTATGAATGAACATGATAAGATATTGCTCAATAAGGTGAATCCCCCATGCCCTATCATTATACCATGCTTATCAAAAACACATTTATAAATTAAGTGACTACATTTTATACTAATGCTAACAAGTTTGTGTGCATATAACCAATGGTACGTCTCCTTCAACTATGCACCAGATTGGTGCATCATATTCAAGGTATGCCTCGAATTTACAATATGCCAAAGGGAAGAGTTCTCGGATTACTCTGCTCGGAATGTTGGGGAGAAAAAGGACTTTGCAACCTCTATCAATTTTTAGATAAGTTTGATTAAAAAAATAATGTTGAGTATGTATTTCAATTTGGAAATCGATTGCGAGACTACGATTTGGTAATTTAGACTATAGGGTAGTTTTGAACGATTGACTTGCACAACCATCATGGATTATATAGATTTGTTCTTTAGCTTAAATTGTTATTTTAATTGGATATGGATGTGATTTTGGTTGTTCCTAGATATGTATATCTAATTAGTTTTGAATAGAATATCCATTAACTGCAAAATGTAGTTCTCAGATCTCTAATTTAATGTGTGTTTAGATCATATATTTCTTAGTTTGATAAGAAGAAAAAAATTGGTTCTTTTTAAATATCAGCTAATTATTGTTTCTGTGAAAATATAATTACTGAAAATAGAGACTTGTATTAGTACCTAGATTTATACTTGTTTATACATAGATGAAACCTTTGTGAGAAGCCTCTCAACTCTAAGATTCATACGTACTGTAATTCAGTAGTTGACATTTTGTTTAAATTTATGAAGAAAATCCCTTGGCTCTCCTTATCGTATCTGTAATTTGTTTGAAGACTGTAACAAGTTTATTGATATATATTTAGCTTAATGATGAGACCTTTGGTAGGATATTTTTATAGTTTACAATTTAAATTTCTTGTATTCTTTATAGGAAAAAAATTGTGATTTCTCCATTTTTGTGCATATGAAAATTAACTAGTAACGGAGTATAAAACAAGAATTACTAATAAACAAGTTAAAAAGGAAAATAATTAATGCATTGTATAATCTTAGTTTATAGAAACACTCAGAATAATAATCTACTATCATACTAAAATTATCACGACTAAAACAAGATGAATTTAGTAAGGGACATGTCACCACTGATGGGAAAATAGTACCGAAGATGTTATTCCTCCCAACCAAATCCTACAGTAGCCAATATTTACTTGCTCTAGAACCACCGATCCTGTTTGTTTAACCACAAGGGAAAATTCTAATCAATACGCGATCTCTTTGCATCAATAGATTATTTCCCCATCCATCGCCATCCTCCTGCTTATTCAATGGAAATACTATTTTATAGTATTTTTCCTCGGACTTGGTCATTTATCAGCCTCCTACTCTTTAATGATCCACAAGTATTCTTGACCTGACTTTGGGGAAGATTCTTCCTGTGTCACTTCAGTTGTCACTCAATATCTTTCGCCATTTTCCATTCCCCTTATGAGCCAACAAACACTCTTTTAATGACTACTTCAGTTCTGATTCCTTTCAGTTATTTAATTATTCAATAATAATAATTCCATTACATTTATTTTGACTTTATTTGTCAAAATATTTAAAATAAATAAATATTCAAAGTAATAAACAATTTAACAATTGTTTGGTGTATTACAAATAAGAACTCTAAAAGTGATACCGAGATTCATAAGAAGCACTACTCACCACACTATGTAGTCGGTAAGTCATATAGATATAAATATTCTAGCAGCATACTCGAAATATCTTCAGTTAAACATCTTAAGGAAGACATATGAAAGATGAGCTACAAGGGGAACACAGAAAAATTAAACCTCCCACATTTGATGGTGAAAACAAGAAGGGAGAAGATGTAGAAGCTTGGTTATTGGGGATGAGAAAATAACTTTAGCTACATAATTACTCCTCTAACATGGAAGCTAGGATTTCCATTTACAACCTATAAGGAAAGGCTTCCATTTGGTGGGACCAATTGGTTCAAGTTAAGCATATCAGTGAAAAAGAGGATTTCATGGAGGAAATTCAAGAAGTACTTATAGAAAAGGTACTTATTAGAACATTATTATGATAAGAAGATGGAATATTTATTTGAACTCAAGTTGGGAAAAATGAGCATGGATGAATATGAAAAGAAGTTTCTAGAACTGCTAATATATGTTGTACTTATCAAGAAGGAGAAAGTAAAGATACAAAGGTTTTTAAGTGGTTTTTGCTTGAAGAAACAATCCAGAATGCCAAGCACATGTATGATTAGAACAAAGGAAGGGATCATTTTCAAAAGTTGTAGAGTGATAAGAGGAAGGATAAGAAGGATGAAAGGAAGAAAGGATTAAAACCATCGTTATTCAAGATTCAACATAACTCATATCAACAACGTAATCCAACTCAAAATATTCCTCGGATGACAATATCTACTGGAAAATGAACCAGGTAACAATGAGAATGTTGGGGATGTGAAGGAACCCATTTCTATAAATACTGTCCACAAAGGGGAGACATAATGAGAAATGTACACAATTTGCAAGAAGTAGGTATTATGGAGGATGTAGGTGGGAACATTTCTAAAATTTATGTAGCCTTGGACAAGAGATAGGTAGATTTTCAGTCCAACGTGATTGATTTTAACAATAAATTTTCCAATCAAATTATAGCTATTATTATTGATTTAAGAGAAATTCATAGTAATATTGATCCAAAATTAGTTGAAATTTTTCAGCTAAAGAAAAGTTAGCATGATAGATCTTGGATGGTTCAACTGGCTACTGGAACAAAAAGGAAGATTAAGGAATTAGAGAAGGGTTTTTTTTATATGAATGGATTAAATATTTTTTTAGTTGAAAATAAAACCACTTGATTTATATGATGTACTTATTGGGATGGGTCGATTACATGCACACCATGTAATATTTGATTTTCATAACAAGTCATTTATTTGTCTTGATGAAGAAGGGAAACAAAAGATATTAAAAGGAATTCAAAGGAATATTTCCAAAAGAGAATTTCCATGTTTTCAATTAAAGAGGTTCTTCAGAAAATGTTTCCAGTTGTATAAATATCATGTGCAAGAACAAGAGAAGTGTAAAATCCCAAGATTATAAGACATTCCAATATTGCAATATTTTGCAAATGTGTTTGAACTATCGATTTGATGCCTAGAAATGCACCAATTTCAAAAGTTCTATATAGAATGAGTACCATAAGTTAAAATATTTATGGAGGCAACTGGGAGAATTGTTGAAGAACAGTATATATTCCCAAGTGTATTTCCTTGAGGAGCACCAGTACTATTTGTAAATAAAATGGGTGTAACTCTAAGGTTATGTATTGACCTAAAATAGTTGGTAAACATCACTATGAGGGATAATATCCACTTCGTAGAATTGATGACTTGTTTGATCGGCTTAGAGGAGCAAAGATTTTCTCAAATATAGATTTGATGTTTGGTTGCAATCAAGTGAGGATAAAATATGAATACATTAGAAACATAGCTTTCAAGACTAGATATGGTCATTATGATTTTGTGGTGGTTCCATTTGGGTTAACAATTTAAACATCTACGGTTATATGCTTAATGAATGGTATATTTATGAAGTATTTAAATAAGTTTTTTATTGTATTTCTGGATGACATTCTTATTTTTTCAAAGTAAAAAGAGGACCATGAAGTACACATGAGCTTTGTACTACAAGTGTTAAGAGAACATCAACTTTATGCCAAAATGAGTAAATATTATTTCTATCGGAGGAAAATTCATTACTCAGGACATATCTACTCTAAAGAAGGAATAACATTGGATCCAAACAATATAAAAGCTATTATGGGATAGCCTACACTGAAAATTTATCATAAGTAAGGTCATTCATAGGATAAGTTGGATACTATAGGATATTTATAGAGGGATTCTCCAAAGTGGCACTTCCAATTACATCATTGCAAAAGAAAAGAGTCAAGTTTTAGTGGACACCACAGTGTGAAGAAAGTTTATAGTAGTTAAATATATTACTCACTAGTACACCAATTCTCAATATTGATAATTCAAATGAAGATTTTGTAGTATATACATATGCTTTCCAAGAAGGAATTCAGAGAGTCCTTATGAAAAATGGAAATGTGATTTGTTATAAATCAAGGAAAGTTAAATATCATGAGAAAAAGTTACACATGAATTGGAACTTGATGCTATTATGCATGCATTAAATATGTGGAGGAATTATCTCATGAGTAGAAAATTTGAGTTGAGAATAAATCATATGGGATGGAATATTTATCTCAGGAGAAAAAATTGAATGCAAGGAAAACAAGGTGGATGTAATTTCTGTATGAGTTTGATTTTGAAATCAAACATATTGCAGGAAAAGAGAACAAAGTCATTGATGCATTCAGTAGAAGAGTTCATACTATCCATTCTTAAACCATTATTATGTGAAAATCATATTTAAAAACAAGAATTATTGAGGCTATCATATTAGATGAACATTACCTTCAGGTAAAACAAGAATTCCAATAGGAAAATGTACATCATGAATGTGAAGGTTTCAAGTTGGAATGTGAGAGAATTCTTATATATATAAAATAGATTTTATGTTCCTAATTTAGGGAAATTAAGGAAATTGGTAATGAATGAGGCGCACAATGCTCCATATGGAGGGAATACTAGATACCAAAATACAATTGTAGTAGTCAGAAGTCAATAGTTTATACCAGGAATGAAAAAAGATATTGTTGATTATATAGAAAGGTGTGTTGAATGTAGAAGAGAAAAGGTTGAGGATAGACATCCAACATGATTGCTTCAACCATTGAAATATCTTAGTGGAAATAAGATGTGGTAACCATTAAATTCATCACTGAGTTGTTCAGGACAAGAAAGAAACATGATTATCCCATGGTGGTGGTGGATACATTAACCAAAGTGATCGCTTTATACAATTCAAATAAAAACATAAGAATTGTAATATAGAATATATTTACCCAAATGAGATTTCCAAGTTAAATGGAATACCTAAGGAAATATTTTCAAATAAATATCCAAAGTTTACTTCAAATTTTTGGAGTGGTTATTCAAAGGATGTGGTAAAATTATCAATTCAAGCAGAAGATATCATCCACATACATATGGGCATACTGATAAAGTCAACCAAGTTATTGAAGGTATGTTAATAATGTATGTAATGGATCAACCATAAAAATGGGAAGACTACCTATATTTGGTAGAGTTTTCATCTATTAATGGATTTCATTCTTTTCCAAAGATGATTCCATTTGAATCCTTATATGGTAGGAAGTGCAATACTCCAGTTAGTTGGTACAATCTAGTAGATAAAGTACTAATTGGGAAAGAATTACTAAGATAAATGGAAGAGTAGATGGTAAAAATTAGGTAGAATTTGAAAGTGGCACAAGGAAAATAGTAGAGTTATGCAGATAAGGGAAGAACATTTCAAAGTTAGGCTAAAGAAGAGTTCCCTGAAATTGGGAATTTGCCCAAAACTTACAGCTTGATTTTGTGGGTCATTTGAAATTTTGGATAGGATAGGGCTTGCAAATTATGCATTAGCATTACTTATTTTTTACATGTGCATAATGTATTTCATTTGTATTTATTAAATAAATATGTTCTTGTCGATCCTAACCACATAATTGATTGAGATGTGATCCAGGTGGAACTAAAAGAAGATACTCTTATACAACCAATGTTCATCGTAGACAAGAAAGTTACGTTGATAAGGAACATAGTCATTGAAGAAGTAAAGGTATAATGGACCCATTATAGTACTAAAGAAGAAACATGGGAGATAGAGGATGCGGTGTAGGAGGCATACCCACAATTGTTTTGAAGTATTAATTAAAAAGTGTTATATGTACATAATGCTTGTGGTGCACCAAGGACAATGCATAAAATAAGGGGGAGGGGAATGTAATACCCCAGTTTCATCCTCATAATGTAAATTTGTAAATATTGATGTAAAAGGATAGAATCCATAAACAAGCGGCTGACATGACCAAGACTATGTAAATATGTGCATTTGTATATTAATATAAAACCTCTAATGGTTATAGAGGAAGGAGGATGAATAAGAGATGGGAAGCTATGATTCAACAAGTGGGGAAGTGATAGTGGGATAAAGGAAATAACCCTAGTGGGATTTATTTTATGTCCTTATCCTTATCCATTTAAACCAGAGTTCCTAAACCAATATTAAGAGTTGTGATTTCAATAAATAATTATTTAATTATCCTAAATTCGTATTAAGAGGAGAAAAGGTGGTTCCATGTGGAGTGGACACATGGAAACATAAACTATGGTTATATAAAGTAGAAATCAAGCTTGGGAGGGGTTTGTGCCTCATTCCATTTCCAACAATTAAAATTTCATACCTTTTTCTTGCTATCACTTTGGACTATCATAACTTGGTACCTAGGACAAAGGCCCGAGATGTCATTATTAAAGATCAACTATTCATGCCATTGACCCTAGGTAGATCAGTGCATGGGAGGAACTTTTCCTATAGCTTGTGCTTTGGAGTCCCAATTCAAAAAATTCATGTCCAACCTATACTAAACCGCTAGAAGGGATCCTGAGGATACTCAAGGGAGTGTTAGCTAATAGAAGGGGGCATGTTCCTGGTGTTGTGCAGGTTGATGGGAAAGGAGAATTGAGGATTTTGACAACTGTGAAGGGGATTTCTACAGCAAGAATATGCATGAGAGATTAATATAAGTAGAGTGGTATTGGGGTGAGATTTTCCATTTTGCACTAATAGGCCCAACTGGAGGGTGGCCTCTCACAATAATATATGGCTTGACAGAGCCTATTGTTGGGAGGAACGTTCTTCACCTACAACTAATTGGGGAAGGATTAATTAAAAATAAAAGTGTCTATATAAATATGAATTGCATGGAATTAATTTTGTGTTTACATGATATTTATTTGTTGTTTAATGACTGTTTAAGTGCATGGAATTGCTTATAATAACATGTGTTTTTATGTTTGATAATGTATGTAACAATTAAATGAATGCATGAGATATTTGGGAAACCATATAAATTTATTTTATGACGTTTATTTGAATAAAATATGAAAAATTAAATTGGATATAAGTGGTGAATGAGTACCACATGATATCAATGGTTTAAAGAGGATATTTGGTACGTGACAAAATTATAGCTTTATTCTTGATCCATATATTTTTCTTATCTATACTACACTTTTTTTGCATTAGTTATACCCCATTCAAGTCCTCTTCTTACCATGGTCACTACATTCTTAGAAATTGGGCACAACCCACTGATAGGCCTTTCTTCACCACAAACATAGAAATAAAAACCAACAAATACACCTATCATGCCCATATTAAACACTCCCACAACAACATTGTTCCAATTTGGCATTTTTTTTATCTAATCAAGAATCATTAGTTATGTTCATCTTAAACTACCTTTCCACTTCAACTAAAAAACAAATCATTGGCCAACATATAGATATTTAACAAGAGAATATTGAAATTGTCTTGTAGACTATGAATGTAGAAGGTCATTTTCTCTACTTGGGAAATATTTCGATGATTCCCTTCTAACTTATCCCTATTGAATAGCCTTTTGTTTCACACAAGTTGTTGGATTCTATCTTATGCTTCAAATTCCAAATGTATTTAATTTTTCCTATGTTAATCTACAAAAGGGATCAATTAGGTTCCAGTTACTAAATGATAGTCCAAGTTATAGCTTCTTTTTTTATTCATATATTTTTTCTATCTATAACACACTTGATTTTGCACTAGTTCTACACCCTTTAAATCCTCTTCTAATGACCACTACTTTCGTAGAATTTTCCCATGACCCATTGATAGGTATTTCTTCACCACAACCCTAGAAAAAATAACCAACACACAAACCTATCATGCATGTTTTGTACCCTCCTATGACAACCTTGTCCCAATTTGGAATTGGTCATCTAAGTGATAAGCATCATGCATATTCATCTCGACCTCCCATTCAACTCTCATTGAAACAATGAAGCAATTACCAACATATTGAAATTCAATAAGAGAACATTCAAATATTCATCTTGACTATGAATTTATAAGTCCATTTTTCCACTTAGGAAATAACTCTAATAAAACCTTGCAACTTATCCCTATTGAATATCCTTCCATTTCACACAAGTTGTTGGATTCTATCTTACTACTCCAATTTCTAAGTGTGTCCATTTTTTCCTATGTTGATCCATCGAAGGGCTAAATTAGATTGAAAACATCTATTTTCTATATATCTTGGAGACCATTGTTTATTTTGAGGTTTTCTTGCCTCCAAATCAACTCAACACTTCCAAGGAAATTGTATTAGAGTATATCGACCTCAAACTAAATGATTTACACTTTACATATAATAACCTCATGAATGTTTTCTATGTTATTTGTATGGAGTACAATTTAGAAATAACAACCATACTCTACACTTAGATGTCACCTTCTAGAGCTATTAATAAGTTTTTATCATATACGAGTTGAGCGACAAGATTGTTGTTACTAGTGTGAAAGATGAGGTGCATTTACATCTCATTTTTCTTTATTGTTTGAAATGCATTGTATGCAAGTTACCCTTGCAATGCTAATGTTTCAGGTCAATATCACAAACCCATCTTAAAACATGTGAAGAGAAAATAAAGGACTAATGATTTGTGTGTGTGTTGAAACTCCATTTTTTTCTTATTTGAGTTACATATAATATATTATTCTTTTTTATTTCGATATAGTAGGTCTCTAATTCCTAATAGTAAACAAAGTAATCTTTTGGTTAAGTTGTTAGTTTTCTTCTCAATTTCTATAAAATCATTTAGAATCTCTTTCCACTCATATACGATGATAAGGATAGCTCTAGATGTTAGAACATTGTCCTTTGACATCAAAATTATAAACATTTGAAAATTTGTTAGCTTTCATTATTAACGAAAGAAAATATTGTATGGTGGTTCGCCTTTTTGAAGTTTTGGAATAAAACATAGAAAAAGTTTTTCAAGCATGCATGGTAAGAAAGCAACATCAACTTGTTTTTTATGATGGACAATCGTGAAGAGAAATTAGTGTATGTAGATATTTGTACGAATGAAATAAGAGTAATATTAAAACAAAAATTATTTAGAATCTATTTCCACTCATATAATGACTCTAGATTGTAGAACATTCCCCTTCGACATCAAAATTATAAACATTTGTTTTTTTGTTAGCTTTAATTATTAGCGAAAGAAAATATAATATGGTCATTGATCCTTTTGAAGTTCGGGAATAAAAGATAGAAGAAATGTTTCAAATATGCAAGGTAAGAAAGTAACATTAACTTGTTTTTTATGATTGATGATTTTGTTGATGGACAATCGTGAAGACAAATTAGTGTATGTAGATATTTGTAAGAATTAAATAAGAGTAATATTAAAAAAATGAGATGTGTTGATTAAATTTAAAGCATGATTGAATACTATGGAAAAATTTCGAACATAAAATGGTTAAGAATTTTGTTTCAATGAATTTGCTAAGTTTGGCAAGGATTTAATGATAATATACAAATCCCTATATTTAACATAATAAAATAGTTGAAAAGAAAAATTGTATATATAATTACAAGGAAAAATTATATTATAACAAAAATGATAACCATATGATATAAAATGGTTAAGAATTTTGTCCCAATGACTTTGTTAATGACTTTGTTAAGTTTGGCAAGAATTTAATGATAATATACAAATCCCTATACTTAACATAATAAAATAGTTGAAAAGAAAAATTGTATATATAACTACAAGGAAAAATTATATTATAACAAAAATGATAACCATATGGTGGTTACCCTATAAAATATGGTGTTACCCTATAACATAATGGGATAGTTAAAATGAAAAAATATATTATAACAAAGATGATAACCATATGGTGGTTACATGATGTAGAATAAAAATTATATTATAACAAAAATGATAACCATATGGTGGTTAGCCTATAACATATGGTGTCACCCTATAACATAATGGGGTGGTTAAAATGAAAAATTACATTATAACAAAGATGATAACCATATGGTGGTTACATGATGTAGAATAAGCAAATTCTTTCTAAGTATTAGGCAAAGAAATACACACTATTGTGTACTTTCTTAATCAATATCCCATGTAGCCAATACAAAAAGGTTACCCTTTAAGGAGTTTGGAAAGGAAGAAAGCCAGATATAAGCCAATTCTTAAGTGTGTTTCCATAACAAGTATGTTTTATTTCTAGAAGACAAAAGGGCATGACATTAATGTTTTTGGGATATTGTAATTAAGATAAGATTGTAGATTGGTTGACGTCGAAACTAACAAAGAGATGTTCATTCATGATGTATTCATTCATGATAATGTTCGGATTCTTTAGTACAATTTAGATTTTAAAAACTAGAAATCAAAAAATTAGTAAAAATGGTCGAGAAATGGTTTAAAACTAAGCCATATGAATGTAAATGGTCTCTATGATGGAAAAAAGTCTCTAAACCAAAATCTATCATGTATTTAGGTTGTTAAATATTATTCAAATGAAAAAGGGAAGAGAACAATGTTGGTTTCAAGGCTTAGGAGAGAATACAATTCCTAAGTTGCACTAAATGATTTTTAATTAGATGAACTTTGTCATCATATGGATGAATGGTAAAGTGGTATATAGAGAAAGTAAGGTATGTAATATGTTCATTCTTCTTTATCTATTGTTGTGAATATAAACAACAATATGAAATGTAAAGAAAATAAGTTTCTTATGGAGAGTGAAAACAATGTAAAGTAAGATGTTACTTTTGTAGAGAATAAAAACCAAAGCTTTAATTTGATGAGATTCTAAGATGTGATTTCAATTGAAAACCAAAGACAACATCAATTATGAAAAGAATGATTTTCTTCATCAAAATTGGCTTTCATTTAGCTAATAAGCTAATAATGAGATAAAATGTTGGTTGCATGACTTGTTGTTGTACATTAACCTTGCCAAATATAATGCATTTTCAATGGTTAATTGAATAAAACCCTTAAAAGTTATAACATGTACACCTTACTTACTCTAGATAATTTGTGCCTATTTAGGAACAAGAAGTTATGTGTAATATGACCATTAAGAAAGAGATTATATTTAATGTTTACTTCATGGTCATTATTTTGTATTTGTTAATATGTAATTTGATATATTTATATGTTATAAAGTTAATATATCACAACTAATATTGTGATTAATGGTTAATTTATTTTATATATGAATATTATGGAGAAAAGAAGAAATACTAGAGTTTTTCTTGGAAAAAATATATTATTTGAATTTAAGTTTATATTACTTAATTATATAACAAAATAAATAGTTTCAAAGCACTTAGTCCCTTACTCCTTACTATTGATAATTGAAATTAAGACACTTTATTTAAAAAATAAGATATACAACTATCTTTCCTTTAAAAGTATATTATATATTATCTTATTGATAGATAAAATTAATATTCTTTATTTAAAAAGATAGATATATTATAGTTATAGAAAAGGTTAATATTGTATAATATATGAAATTGTGATAGTTATTTAGAATTTATAATGAATATTTTGTCAAAATTAAATTACTTATTATAAATTAATTTTAAATTTGTAATAGTTATTAATTAATTTTAAATTTGTAATAGTTAGTTTATGAAAATCCAATACATATTATTAATTATTAATAATAGTTCTTTTTTAATTAATAATAATTTAATAAAAAAATGTATTCAATGTCTAGGTAGTAAATCTAGGTAAAACTAGCATAGACTTTCTTATACATAAAAAGAAAATGCATTTTATGTCTAAATAAAACTAACATAGACTTTATTATATATAAAATGAGAAAATACCAACATATATATATATAATTTTTAATATAAAGATAAGAAAATCATAATAATAATAATAGTATAAATATCTTATTTTAATAATTTATTTAAAATATGGTGTTTTTCTTTTCTTTTGTACTATATATTTGTAAATTTGAAGCAAATTTAATTTAAATGTAACATTAATTTAAATATTTCAAATTTGTATTTCTTCCTCCGATTACTAAAGGTTGAGAATTCATTACTAAAGGATGGTGTTCGGCATGAGCAAAAGGATTTTATAAGGTCACATGTTCATGTGGAAAATGATATAAAGGAGAAATAAGACATTTATTTTACATGTGGATCAAGGAGCATGAGTAAATATCTGAAACTAGTGCTCCCGTAATCCTAGCAAAAAATAAACACTTCTTCCAACATCATGTTAGGGAATCTTTGGTAATAACCAAACATCCTAGCAACTTAAATAGGGGTAGGGGACTCAAATTTAGCAATGGATGGGATCGTCTAATCCATACAGGGAACCATAAAGATACGCAATTCATAAGGTGATTAATTAAACCGTTAATTGGATTTACATTATACAACATTTTTTTACAACTAATGATAAGTCTGCAAAACCCTGTAGCTCTCAAACTTCATCCTCAATTGCTAGCTTTAGTATAGTTCTAAGGGATAATAACATTGCCCTGTTATTTAACCCATGACCATAGTTTGCAATAAATTCTATCCAGTAATTGTATGAGAAATACAACACTCCACCCAATCCACAAGTTCTCTCATTTCCTTGACAAACCCTGTCAAAAAAAATCCAACATCTTTTTTGGTTATTACTTAAATCTATTATGTTTCAGGTCTTTGTAACTCTTTGTTCCTCTTTATAATAGTTTGACAATTCCAATACACTGGTAGAAATATGAAAACATGGGTTATGAAGATCCTAAAAAATCCTTGCATTTCTAGTAGTCCAAATCCCCGACATTATTAAGAATGGAATACACTTATAAAGTTTTAAACATCCTTCTCAAACCACAGCTTGAGATGTTCCTTCAGAGAAAAACTAGACCACAAATTTACTATGTGAATACTTTCGCTAATGCCCTTCCATATTTGAGAAGAGAAAGAACAATGTAAAAAGAGATCACCCGCATATTCTTCCCCCATCTTTCACATGCTACAAAAACTAGGACCTTGAAAATTTATCCTACACAGCATGTCCCAGGTTAATACTTTCCATGGATAAGAAGCCACATATAAATTCAACATTTATGTGGCACTTTTATCTTCCATAATACCTTCCACCACCACTAGCATTGGTCTACCAACCCCGTCTAGATGTGATTTTAATCCAACCAAAGAAAGAAACACCCACACTCTAAATTTCCTAACTAAACTAATATTTTGTCCATGTAATCTAATATGATCCCTCTGCATCTTTCTTATCCATTGTTCCCATTCAAATCCCAAATATGATTAAGATCCAAAGACTCAGCTAACATCCAACCACACTGAAACAGGTTTGTATTTTCGATATCCACCACTTGTTTAAGAAATACTAAACCCAAATTTTTTAAATACTTAACCAGATCCATAAACATATTAATCGAAAGAAAAAATCCCATTATTCCATTAGTCCCTATCAAATCCTTTGATCCATCTCCAAATTTCCATATAAGTAATGAGCCAACAATAAGAAAATCTAAAGTAATGACTTTCCAATAAACTATACCCCTTTCTTGGATTTATTCAGATTCTGAATCCATTCTATAATATCTCCTAACTCGAAATATTTTCCCTTTAATATTTTATACCGTAGCCTTTCAATATATAAGCTAAATTATGATTAATATATTAAGCCATTTAAACTTATATAATAAATCATTAAGCTAATTTATAATCACTTCATTTAAACTATTTCAAATATTAAAGTTAGCTCATGTATTAATTTCTAAATTAAAACATTAACTGGGTTCCTCTTGTACACTGGGTGGTTGGGGTAGTAAGCTTGATCACTTTACCTACCCAAGTTCAAAACCCATGATTATATGTACATGACACGTGCAAAAGTTTTAGAATTTCCAGCAATGAAAAACACTAAAATATTAATTATCCAAAAAAAATAAAACATTAATTGAATTTATATTATAGAATAATATATAAGCTAAAGCATTAGGTGAAACATTAATCTTAATATTAAAATTTTGATGGAAAGATTAATTAATTGATTAATTAAATATTAATTACTTTAATTAAAACATTAATCTTATATTAATATCTAGAAGATTGATATTAATATAAATTATGTCATCCAAATATTCCAAATATTAATTAAATATATAATATAAAAATTAATAATACAAGTTAAAATATTATTTATATAAATTATATCATCACTTAATTATACTTAAGTAGAACCAACCCTTGGTATGATCAAGAGTGTAAAGATGCGAGAAAAGAAATTAAACAAGCTACTACAGATTCGATTAAAATCAAAAATATAATCACTACGAAGCCTTAATTAAAAGAAGAAGAAAAATGCATTATCTAAGTAAAAGGCACGAAAATCTCCTACACCTCTCCAAGGTGGCTCCTAAGAAATTATGGAGGAAAATTCAAACTTGCAAAACAAAAGAATACAATAAAAATGCTTTAAAAGATTGGAATTCCTATCTTAAAAATATTTATGAATCTCTAAATATCAGAGATAACATTCAAACCCCTCTTACAATGGAAGAAGTTTTCTCATTAGAAGACATAGATTTCGGGGTTAAGCCCTTAGAAAATGGAAAAACCAAAGACATTGAAGGCTACCAAGTAGAAATATTACAAAATTGAGTACATGTTCTCATCCCGCACATCCACAAACTCTATAATACCCCAAATTTTGACATTGATTATATTGGGCATAAGCCCCACTGCACATGATTTACCTTGATGCTATATTTATATTTATATATTGGGAGTATGCCCCCCTGCACATGATTTATGTTGGTTATATAGATATACTAGGAGTAAGCCCCAATCCACATGTTTTGATGGTTGTTATATGATTATATATTGGGAATAGGCCCTGTTGGACAAGGACTATAGTTGTATATTGGGTGTAGGCCCCTATGTACTTGATTTATTTATTATATGATTAGGCACAAGCCTTAATATACTGATATTATCTTTTTGTGATTTATTGTGCAGAAGACCAATATACATGACTGATTTCTATGATGTGTTGGGAATAAGCCCCGAAGCACATTGGGTTATGAGACTATGTGTTGAGCGTAAGCTCTACACCACATAGGTAACCCAAGGAGGTAAAGGATAAAAGTGTTCGGCATAATCCCTAGAGCACATGGGTTATGATACTATGTGTTGAGCATAATCTTTGGATCACATAGGTAACCCCAACAAGTAAAGGATAAAAGTGTTGGGCATAAGCCCAGGAGCACTTCAACATGATGTTGAGCATAAGCTCTGGATCATCAGATCTTTGGTCATTGTATCCCTAGGTGTATTGTACAAATGCATCATAGTACTAGTTTTGAGCAAAAGGCTCTGGAATTTCACTATTGTAACGCCTATTTCATAGTGTTGAGCAAAAGCTCTTAATAGCACTAGGGGTTACTTTAATTAAGGGTGTTGAGTTGGAAAGACTCTGAATAGCACCAATCTTCATCATACTTATTTAAGTTGATTAATTGAAAATAATAATCTATTTCTTATCAAGGACTGCAAGATACTACCACGAATACAAAGTAATCCAACATGCAAGAAAATATAGGGCTACCTATTCTAGTTGATCGACCAAACCCCACATGAGGTCTTGTTAAAAGAATTAACATAAACTAAGGAAGCATCGAATAAACAATTATGCTATTTAATGCATGGATAATAATAGATGAATAATTTGAATAAGTCTATATAATATATATATATATATATATGAAAATGTGTGTGTGTGTGTGTGTGTGTGTGTGTGTGTGTGTGTGTGTGTAAAGTTATTTTTAATAAATAAAGATAAAATATCTAAGTGAAGTATGTGTGTGTGAGAGAGAGAGAGAGAGATAGAAGTAATTAAAAAAGAAATCAAAAGATAACAAAAAGTAATAATTCAAAGTAAACATATATATTATTTTATAAACTAACTATATAAATAAGAATTCTTTTCTAAACTCAAGTAGGAACTAGTAGAAAGTTCCTAGTTATCGAGAATTAATATATATTACATATAAGTCAAACTAAGAGTTATTTTCAAGAAAGTATTAAAATCTTGATTTAACTGAAGTTAACCAACTGCCCATTTTTCCAAAGAATATCTATAAAAACAAGAGCCAAGAGAAGGCTTGGGGATCTGATCCATTTTTTATGGATGGGATTGGAGAGAAATCCAAACCCAACATTAGGGAATACAAATCCTAACTTCCAAATTCTAGTAGCCTCATCCTTAGGAGCCCTGGTTTTCTCTTGCATGTTGGAGCTAGCTCGAGGGGATCCGATTACGAACCAGGAACGGTTATGGGTCAAGGCTGGGAGGAACATAGCAGTTCTAAGGTCATATAGTTACCATTCCATAGGCCATAAATAGAGTATTTCCTATTAATTTTGTGTTGAAGTGTGCAGGGTGAAAGAGCTATTACAATCTATGCAACTACAAGTAAGAGGTTTACCCTATATCATATTTTATTTATGCTTTTAAATATGTTTACATGATGAGATTACAGTTATCAAGATTTGAATGGGAAGATGTAAATCATCCTTCATCAACTTGAATAAATGTTTTAAAATGTCTTAAGGTTTAGACTAGAATCTAGGATTAATCCCTTAAAAAGATTATGATAAACCATTTCCAAAGACATCATGAACAAGGTTGTTTTCACACAGAATCCTCACGCGTAGAAACCATAGATCTTAGAACACAAAAGCCACTGAAATTAAATAAATTATATAACCATTTAAAATAGGACAGAGTCTTTTCCAAGATCACTCTAGCAGAACAAGCTCGTGTTGGAGCTCTGTATAATAAATCTAGATTATAAACTCATACTTATACAAATCATCTCGCAGGGTTATAAACTTAGATTAAAAATAAAACACTTAGCATATTATTACAGAACATCCACGAAGGGTTTACAAATATAACCAATAAATAAACTATCATTTAAATAAACGTTTCTTATGCCAACGATAAAATCGAGTAGTGGACCATAGGTCGAATCCCTTGGAGACTAAGTCTACGATTATCAACGTTTCCAAAACTACGAATATAGATCCATAAATTACACTTTCCTAGATAAATTTAAAGTAACAACAACTAAGATAACAATTTCTGTAAATCAAATCAATTATGTTTTCCCAGATACTCTTTAAACCTAAATAGGAATCATTTTAAGCACAAATCGTTCATCCAGACAGAATTTAGCTGGGAATGTACATGATACATTTAAAACTAAAAAAACACAGAAATGTTAAACCTACGAATTTCTTCATCATCCACGCAACCAACAAACTTTTAAATGAAATACAGAGCACACAAAATAGAATGTATGGACAAGCTGGCATTTCAAAAAAAAGGTTTTTTTAGGTTTTGCACCCATGGTCAAATTAATTTACAAATTCATCAAAACACCTGAACATGCTCATAAACACTAAACCCTGCAGAATTCCCATAGCATCGTTCCATTTTGGAAAGGCCATGAAAACCACAAACATTGTTTCCCCAATTCCATTCAAAAACCCAAAATGGCCAACCAGAGGTGAAGGGCACATGAAATTAGGACTTACTTAGGACTTACCAAGTTTTGCTTGCAGGATTTCCACTCCCCTAGTCATAGACCTATTCAACCACAGTGCCAACCTGCCATGAAACCAGTCAGATATTATAAAATGCTTCAGAGAAATAAATCAAACATAATCAAAATTGACATGGAGGAGGCATTCTTACCTAAGCATCAATGGTGACTTGAAATCCCACAGTCTACGCCCTTGCCAAACAAACCAGTAAATAGGGAGCTCACTCCCCTCATCCAACTTATCGTGCAGAATAGGGTTTTGAATCCATAGAAAATCGCATTTGTGCATCAGCCAGCATGGGAGGTGACCATGATGCCTCCTTATGGCCTTCATTAAAGGCTTCAACCAGTCCCACTAAGTTTTAAATATTTACCCACCCATATAGTTTGGATTTCTTCCTTTTGCAAATATGTTCCTCTAGACATTGCATCACTTTATTCTTCAGGTTTAAAACACTTACTTGCTTGATCAATTTACTCTTTTGAACCTTACACTTGGCATAGGGTTGGTACCTAGCACCAGCAAACAATGCGTTCCTCTTGCATTAGTTCATAATGAACTAATTAAGCCCAATTCATAAAGTCCTTCATACCTTTTCGTTGAGTCGTTAGGTAAATCCAACCACTCTTTTCCCTTTAGAAGCAGAGGTAATTTAGCCACGACATTTTAGTAAAGACTAGGTTATGTATTAAAACATCCATTATAAACAAGTATGAATCAAGTAGACAGAAGAAGAATCATCATTATACAACTAAATGACATAAAATATCACCGTAAGAAAATAGGTCACCATGTACTAATATACGAAAGGAATCCAGGCCAAAACAAATACAAGTATCTCTTTTAATAAGTTTATTCAAATGCTAAGGTTAATTAAAGATGAACCTTAAATCCTAATAGTTTTATTGACCATACAATTTTTTTTTACGGATTTAAGGGACATTACAAGTGGTATTAGAGCCCGATTTATAACACTTAGAGACCTTCTGCCCTCATTACTAAACATCCATTGCATAAATATATTTTCAGAACTTTATTTGTGATTTTTAAACTAACAGAATAATATTATTACTAACTCGTTGACTTGCAGATCATGGACACTGAAGAGAACAACAGTCGACATGGGAACCTAAATTCCCAAACCCGAGAAGAAGAAATCGTGGTGGAACTAAATTCCGACTTAATGAATACTATACAGAGTCTACAAGTAGATCTACATAGTTTTAAAGGTGATAACGAAAAGCAATAAATTAAGCTCTACTTTAAAACTTGATAGGGGTAAACCCCCATAGACAGTCCACCCACTCAACAAACAAATCCAAAGAAAACTATCATCACAAAAGAAGGCCCAACAGTCCAAGAGAGGAGGGACAAGAAGAATACACCCATGACTTCATAGAAGAAGAATATCAAAGGTCTTCCATTGATGGCTCACCCTCTCCTTGCAAGAAAATGTTGAAAAATTATGATAGCCTTCAGGGATAATTTCAAAAGATCAAAGCAACAACATATGAAGGGGAAATGAATACCAGAGAGAAGGTTGAAGAATGACTCATGGGTATGAATAAATACTTTCGAGTACATAATTACTCCAACGAGATGAAATCCCGTCTGGCCATTTACAACTTGAATGGAAAGGAATCCAGATGGTGGAGGGACCTAAAACATACTACGAGGGATGAAGTAAAGGACATAAAATGGAGTACTTTCAGCAAAATATTCCAGGAAAAGTACATGTCTGAAAGATTCTTTGACAAAAAAGTAAAAGAATTCCATGAATTAAAGATGGGCTCCCTAACTATGGATGTCGTTATCAATATATTTTTAGATCTGTTGCACTATGTACCTTACATAAAGGATGAAAAGGTCAAGATACAACAATTTTTGGGATGTCTCCCTCCAAATTTTTGATAGAGAATTAATTTTTACATGCCCAAAACTATAGACACCACTTTGCACAAGGCTATACTTTGTTATGAACATGGAAAAATAAGACAGGAAAGTATGAACAGAAATCAAGACATATTTAGGTCCTTCTCAAACAACTAAAAACCCAGTTCTAAGCCATAACCCTAAAGGAAACAAAATAATAGTTTCCCACCTAACAGAAATTTCAACAAAACTGGTGCAAACCAAATGTGCCCGTACCAAATTCCAACAGACCAACAGCAAACGAAGGAGCCAAGACTGCCCTGATGCAAGTTAGCTATTGGAAATGTCAAGGGCCCCATTATGTCAAATATTTCCCAAACAAAATAGTTGGAGTCCTACACAACTTACAAGAAAACACAACAGTAGAAGACATGGCTAGTACACCTAGGATCTATGTAGCACTCGACAGCTGACAAGCAAACCATCAGGACACTATGGTCGAGATATCAGGTAAAGTTTCAAATGCATCTATTTCAATTTTAATTGATCTTGGTGCTTATTGAAGCTATGCTTCCCCCAAGATTGTTGACACATGTAAATTAAACAAAGAGAAACATGAGAAACTGTGGCTGGTACAACTAGCCACTAGTACAAAAAGAAAGGTTTCATAACCAGTAAAATAATGCGAGATAGACATGAATGGTTTTCCAACTAAGGTAGACATAAATATCTTACCCTTAGAATCATACGACATACTTATAGGCATGGGCTGGTTGGAACAACACCATGTCATGCTTGACTGTTTAAACAAGTCAATCTTATGCACAGACAGCCAGGGGAATCAAATAAAGATTCAAGGCATACCCAAGACGGTTTTTGTTAGACCGATATCCACCCTACAAGCAAAGAAATGATTAAGGAAGGGCTGCAAAAATTTTGCAGTTAACATCCGAAACATAGAAGCCGAGAGAGAACAACAAGTTTAAGACTTTCTGGTTCTTGTAGACTTCAAAGATGTATTTCCCGAGGAAATACCGGGACTACCACCCAAGAGGGACTTAGAATTTTCCATAGAATTAACACTACGATCAGTACTGGCTTCAAAATCCCCATACCGCATGAGAACACCAGAGTTGGTGGAGCTTAATTTACAGTTACAAGAATTGATAGAGAAGGGTTATATCCGACCTAGTGTGTCTCCTTGGGGAGAACCTATACTATTTGTAAAGAAAAAGGATGGTACAATGTGAATGTGCGTCGATTATTGACATCTCAACAAGATGACCATCAAAAACTGTTATCCACTCCCTAGGATCGATCACATATTCGATCAAGTTGGAGGAGCAAAGATATTTTCGAAGATCAACTTAAGATCCATATACCACCAGGTAAGGATCTGTGATGAAGATATATACAAAACCTCCTTTCAGACTCGATATGGCCATTATGAGTTTGTGGTAATGCCTTTTGGGCTAACCAATGCACCAACCAATTTTTTGTGCATGATGAACAATATTCTTAGTAAATACCTGGATAATTTTGTATTAGTATTTATAGACAATATACTAATTTACTTAAAGAAAAGGGAAGAACCTGAGGAAAATCTCCAAATAGTATTACGAGTATTACAGGAACACCAAATTTAGGCCAAGTTTTAGCAAGTGTGATTTTACAAACCACAGATACAATACCTAGGTCACATCATTTCAAAAAAAAGGGATAGTCTTTGACCAAGAAAAGATTAAATCCATCGAGGAATGGCCTACCCCTACTTGTGTCACAGACATTAGGTCATTTTTGGGACTATCGAGTTACTACCAAAAGTTCATTGAGAAATTCTCCATGATTTCTTGTCCCATGACTACCTTACATAAGAAGGCAAACAAATTCATGTGGACAACCAAATGCGAAGAAAGCTTCTAAAAGCCAAAACAACTCTTAACTACCGCACCTATAGTACAAATTTCGGATCCCAGTGGGGATTTCATTGTTTGCACAAATGCGAGAAAAGAAGGACTTCGTGGAGTCCTCGTGCAAAATGACTACGCAATCTGTTAAGAATCAAGGAAATTAAAAGAGCACGAACAAAACTATCCCACACAAGATCTTGATCTACCATCCATCATCCATGACTTGAATATGTGGAGGCACTACCTCATACGGAAGAAGTTTCTTTTAAACATGGACAACATGATTCTAAAGTATTTATTCGACCAGCCATATTTAAATTCCAAGTAGCCCAGATGGTTGGCCTTTTTTAGCGAGTACCACTTCGAGTTAAAGCACATAAAAGGAAGGAAAAACAAAATCGTCGATGCTTTAAGTCGACGAGCTCATATGTTGTATGAGGTAAATTTTAGTCAAACTGATTCAGACTTGCACGATAGGATTAGAACGACAAGTAGGGTTCACCACTTCTAGGTTGAGGTCCTTAAAATGATCCAAGAGGATAGGTTATTCCAACAACATAAGGAATAAAGGTAGACGAGTCAATATTATTGTGGTCTAAAGAGAGACTCTATGTCCCAGATGGAGGAAACATCAGGCCCAACATTCTAAGAAAGTTTCATCGAAATCCCTACTTGGGGCACCCGGGATATCAAAAGATGATATCAGCAGTGAAGAAACACTTTCTTTGGCCTAAGTTAAAGGCCGACATAGCACTATTCATCACAAAATCTCAAGAGTTCCAACTGGTCAAAGAAGAGTACCAACATCCTTTAGGTTTGCTACAATTGTTACCCATTCCATAATAGAAATGGGAGGTTATTAGTATGGATTTCATTACGGGATTACCAAAGAGCAAGAAACAAAATGATTCCATTTTTGTAGTAGTTGATAAGTTGTCCAAAGTGGAACAATTTATTCTGGTAAAGTCAACATACAAAGCAATTCACATTGCATGCATTTTCCTAAAAGATATATTTAGATTGCATGGGATACCCAAGGAAATCATCTCGGATCGAGATACAAAATTTACCAGTAACTTCTGGAGATATTTATCCTTCGGCTTAGAGACACAATGTTGGCCTGGGAAAGGAGTAATCCTGTTGGCATGGGAAAGGAGCAAGGAAGAAGTTTGTGTGTAAGCAAAGAAGGTGTGTCGTGTGCACAACAGAAAGAAAGGAAGATCACGAAGGAAGCCAAGGACCAAAGCAGGCAGAATGGAGAGGCGCTTGATGAAGGAAAGGCGAGTGTAGGAGCGTGCAAGTGATAACAACTAGAAAGTGACAGGTGTAGATAATGGCCGTTTAAGGCAGCGTAAGCCTACAACCACACATGTACAAGGGAATATTTGTAAGTCAGGCCGATAGTGCCTCGTCTCAAGTCGTAATCACCATAGTCATAGCCTGAGCGATAGCTGATGGTGACAGTTAACAAATTGCCTGTATGCAGTCGACCCTACATGGTCACATAAAATAGTATAAATAGGAGGGATTCAATGGTAAAAGAGTTGGTCTCAACTACATCTTAGTGGGTCTGAATCACATTTTACGTTGGTCTTAATTACTTTTAGGTTGGTAATAGTCATGGCTTGAATATTCATCAGCGATCCAGGGTTAAGGATGTCATTTTGCTGTAATGTTGTAGAAATTAGAGGAAGAGAAGACTCAGAAAGAGTCTGGTAGCATTAGGAGGCTATTGAGCAACGAATCTAGCTGCTATGTGCACAAACGTCTAGGAGTAGAGGTAGGGTAGAAGAGAAAACCAGAGAGCATGAGAACCATAAGTCTAAGTCTTAAAGACATATCATAAGATCAGTCTGCATCCTGTAGACTACAAGGTGCTATATCATTTTCTCATGCCATATGAAGAGCACCTTGGTGGTTTTTCCCAGATGGGTTTCCACGTTATCTCTTGTGTTTGAATGGATGATTAATGTTGTGAATGTTTATGTGAATGGTTGTTATTTGATTTATGTACAACCCTGAAATATTGATTAAATGCATGGTGTTATACTGTAATCAGTAGATGGATGCTTGGAAAAGAATCATTGATATATATGTATATATCGGCATGTGTGTTTCTGTCTTAAGTCACGATGTAAGTCACAGATGGTCTGTTAGTATGAGTCAGCTGCGTCGCACAGGTTGCTCTAATTGTGAGGTTGAGAACAAGGATAAAGTTCCACACGATGACATATAGTTGTTCTCAGTCACACAAGGATGACTCCTTCGTCCAGCCATCCTGTTGCCTTCGATGAGATCCTTGGTTGCATGCCAAGGGACTATAATCCCTCGACAATTGCAGAAACATGGTTCCGGTGAGTACCCATCGAAGAGATATTGCGGTTGAGATTGCACCTACTTCGCAGGTGTTGCCGACGGGGCTTGCTCTGTCGGGACGGTATCTCAGGTATTTGTTGGGTTGATGGGATGCACAGAACTCGGGTCCCGCAAGTTAGGAAAAGTGGCCAACAAATGGTTCCGTTGCTGGGACCCTATTGATCAAATCGAGGGAAATGTTGCAGCACCCGACGAAGAAGGAAATAGAAGACTGATTGGATTCTAAAACACTAGCATTCATGCAAGAAGAGAGCGTAGGGACACGGTTGAGCGCAGAGAACTGAGTAGATGAATATATATATTCTGATATTCATGAGATATTCTTTGTAGAGTTCCCCATTTTACTACATGAATAGTTGTCAAGATTGGAGACTAAGCAGACAAATTTTCAAAGAAGAGAGACTGGCGTGTGGAGCGATCAGTTGGTTCGTGAGGTAACCAGTGTAAGTAACCCTATTTCTAGAGCTGTTGATTTTTGGGTTGACAATATATTGCAAGGATATATTATTGAGTTTGCAGTAGATACTATAACCTCATATAGTGAAGCTGAAAGAAATTTTTTCCAAGGACCCCGAAGAAGATACTTGTTACGTATCAGTACATGGATAAAAATGCTTTCCTATGAGAAGGGTATTTTACGCTGAGAAGTTGATTTGCGTTCCTAAGAAGGAGGTTATGTCACAGACAACCTATTGAGAATATGGGAAGGGTTGAGTTGAAATGTTCGCAGGAAGCACAGAACCTGAATTAGAAGTTGGAGTCCTAAGGAGTGGAAGAATATTCAGATCAAGAAAGAGAAGGAAAACCGAAAGGGGATGACGGAATCCTAGCCTTTTTTAGGGAAGCGAACACAAACTTTGATCGTACGAAGACAAAGGGTCTTGCGATCAAGAGGAGGAATATAGCCCGCTTTCGGAAGGACCATAAAATTTTGAGGATTATGATGAGACGTTGAGGTCAGGACGTAACTACATAACACCAGCAATATCACCAGAGGTAAGATCTAGAGTTTCATCCCCACAAAGGACTGCTAATACACATAGTGCTAGCCCTATGACTAGTGGGCGAGAAGGTACACCCCCTTTGAATTCTGAACTAGAAAACCCCGACACCCACTCAATGGCTGCAATAGATGTTCGGTTACCTACAATCAATGGAAATGGAACGAAAAACCCAAAATAACATTGGTTCCTCTGTGAAGTTGTTTGGATGGTGCATTTAATCCATAATGTGGATATAAAGAAGGCGCAGATGATCACGACCTTGAGGGGTCGCATGCTGGATTGGTTCATGAATTTCTGAGTTCAGGAAACCTAAATCGAAATCGCAGTGTACTACCGAGATCAAAGAAATCAAACAAGCACTGGCGGAAACGGTATGGGATTTTGACCAATGGTTTAAAACACTGATGGCCAAGGTAAGATTCCAAATGTCTGATGTGCAACATAAAGAGTGTTTTATTGTTTTTTTGTTACCACACATCTGAGGGTCATTAATGTAGCAGAATATTGAATCGCAGACAAAAGAACTAGAACTGGCAATGAAGTTAGAGGCCTTTCCTATTGGTGACGGTGTCGTAGGGATGGTGTAGATCCAGTCGTAGCTGGCCAATATAACGATACAACTTCAAGATATCAAGAAGGGTATAGAAGAACAAGAATATTTATGGTGCACAAAATGTAGGATGGATGGACACACTAAGGATAACTGTCCAACCTTCTTGAACTATGTCGCATCATGTGCACCCAACCCATTAAATGGCCATGGGATACCATGGTGTCGCATATTCCATTCAAGATGCCATCATGACGAAGAATGTTTATATTTGAAAAACATTGTAATTACCCCTACAAACCTATTTTGTATTTTTTGTAAATTAGTAGGACATGATGAGAAAGATTGTAGAGCATATCATCTCTTGAAAGAAAAGACTGTCGACACCTACTTAATGAAAAATCAAGGATTCGCTCAAGCTGAATAGGTGAAAGCCTCGTATCATCTTGCGCAGTTCCCACCTAATCAATACCAACCACAGTATCTGATTCAGCAGTTGTACGCGTAACAAAACCCCTATAATCCACACTACCAGCAGAACCAGTACCCACCACAGCAACCACACCCGCAGGGAAGGGGTGGCAGAAACTTCAGAGGAAAAGGTGGAGGCGGAGGATTTAGTAGAGGAAGAGGTCAAATTACGTGCTATAACTATGGACAACTGGGTCACTATGATAGAGATTTTTTAGAGCCTACGAAGACATGTTTGTATTGTAAGGGATAGGACCATAATGTCGAACAATGTCCTCAGTTGATCACAAAGTGGCAAGCAAGAACCATTGCACAACCTAACCCTCCACAGAACCCAAACTCGAATCTGAATGTGAAAGTTCAGATGATTACGGCTGAACCGTGAGACCTAAACATCGTTGTTGTAACTCGAGGAGGTGCGACGACTGGAGCAGACCAGGATAAGCCGCAAGAGAAACCGCAGCCACAAGTGAGGCCAGTGGCATAGAAAAAGGAGCCATTGAACGTCCAGAAACATAAAGAAGTATTCTGTGATGTACAATCAAAATTCATAAGCCCAGAAGTACTGCTAACTTCTGTAGAAGTCAAGGACATGCCTGAACGGTTTCAACACATATTGCAAAAGAAGGTTCCACCAAAGGTTAGTAAGCTAAGAACCTTCCTATCAAGTTGTTTAACACTAATGCAAGATAAAGATGCTATTGCAGAACTGCAAGTAATGATAGAAGAGATTCATGTAGAGCCGCAACCTGAGAAGAAAGTTAACCAAGTACGGAAAAAATGTATAACTAGCCACGAGTTGAGGATGACTACGCAGATAGGTGACTACAACATGGATTATATCATCTTGGATCTGGGCTTAGATGTCAATATCCTAATGTGACAAACATGGGAAAGTATGGGCAAGCCACGCTTGGACTGGTCTCCTATCCAATTGCGATTTACCAATCAGACGAAGGTCCTACCCATTGGCTAGTTGAGCAATGTACCCATCGATGTCGAAGGATTGTGCACATTCACAGACTTTGAAGTCATTAACATTGTCAATGACACAAACCCATACCCCACTCTGTTGGGAATATATTGTGCCATAGAAAATCAGACCATCATAAATTTCAAGAAAAGGATTCTCTCATTCGAAGATGAGGAAATGAGGGTAGTATCACCCATCGATCCATTTGAGGGACAAAGATATGTCAAGCCTGTCTATAATGAGGGACAGGGTGACTACCTCGACCATATCTACAATGTCATAGCTATGCAAGAAGATTATACCAATCTGACAGCAGATGGAAACCTGAGCTAGAGATGTGTGAGTTCATGTACATATGACTCAGGTGAAGCTTTAGAGGGTTGGAAAAATATATCACATGAAGTCTCTATGAGAAGGTGTGCAAGAGTTACAAGGTCTGAGAAATGGGTGGAGAATGAGTCAAGGGAGATACCCACCTATGAGGGTTTCATATACACATTTGAAATGACACCTAAAACCTGATATACCTCTGTCGAGCTGCAACAAGGAACCCAATATTGTGAGAGGCTTGCTAAGCAGGTTGTGCATACATTTGAATATACTGACGAGCACCCTACAATTGACACTGCGCTTTAGATGAAAAATGGTGATATAGCTACTAATATCCCTATCAAAGAGGCTAATTCTCACCGATGCAGTGCAACCATTAAGCAGTACAGTCTAACCAGAGACCCAGATGATGATCTGACTAATATCACCGGACCAAAATCAAAGGGCATGCGAGAAGTAGAAGGAAGTAGCATTCAAGTGACTAGTTCCTCCAGCCCTTGGAAATCAAGAAAGTACATATTGGATCACCAAAGAACAAGAAGCTCGCTAATATTGGAGATTATTGGGATGATGAAGCAGTTGCAAATATCGCGGATCTACTGCATGAGTATCAAAACCTATTCCTTACCAACTTCTCAGAAATGAGGAGAATAGTGAGAGACTTAGAGGAGATGAAAATACCCCTGTGACTAGATGCTAAACTTAGTAAGCAGCGACAAAAGGCATGGCATGATCAATATATCAAGGTTAAGCCATATGAAAATGGAAGACTTGTCTTATAGTATGATAGCAATTTGTTCAAGCACCCGGGAAAGTTGAAGACCCATTAGCTAGGGCCATATAGGATCGCACACATCACTGATGCGGGCGCAATAAAAATCCAGAATTTAGATGGTATCTATGTCGCGGGTATGGTGAACGGCAGTCACGTGAAGTTGTACTATGACATGCATAACATCCCAGGTTAAAATGTGAAAAAAAAATTAAGAGGCCAAAAGACGTAACCTGCTCTGTCGCGAGACTGCGATAGAACCAGCATAGAATCACAAGAGATAAGTGCAAGCAACGAAATGAACAAGAATCAAGTCACCGCGTGAACTCAAGAAAGGAAAAGGAAAAGTGGAAAAAGAGAGCAAAGAAAAAATCCATTAGCATGCGGGACAAAAGTAAAAAGCAACAAAAGGATGCAAAAAGCGGAAATGACAGGTTGGCCGACATCAAACTACGAATCTCTGACGAAGATTCTGGCAGCTATGATAGCTAAGTGACATTAACTCGATGCAGCACGAGGAATAGGGCGGCATACTTTTTGATCCCATCACCCGTCCTCGGCATAGCTGCCATAACTAGCCTGACAGGTACAACCCTGAAAGTGAGTTATAGAAGTAAATGAAGAAAGTGTCGGCAAAAGCAACCCGGGAAATCGATTAGACCTCGACCTCTTGTCAAATGATGATTACAGGACGCAGAGGGCCATATAAATATTTGGCTTCCTCGTCAAGCATCCTGTTATGTATAGTGAGACCTGAGAAAACTAGAGCCATGCAATTACAGAGCTAAACCCTGCCATCCTTGTTCAGTTACACCGACATCCATGGTAATTAACATCTCCAGTGATAGTGAGGCATCAGACGCCATCATTATCTCTAGTTTCCCCATTGACGAGGAAGAAGTAATATAGTCACCTGAGGTACAACAACCGTAGCAGCAACCAGAGATTGACCCCATGGCAAGAACGCACAACTAGCATATTAGAGGGGATGGTCATGCTACCATTCCAACCCCTGGTTCATGAGTTGTGCCTAACCCAGCTCAAAGAATGGCAGTTGCTCCAGGACCGCAACAAGTAGCGGTAGTGCCTGACAGAGAGCCGAGACAGCTTGATGTGACGCAACCAGGAGAGGCGTCTGGACCACCACCACCACAGCAGAGAAAATGCAAGGCTACAACCACTTAGGATGAGTGAGGAAAGGCACCTGTTAGAGAGCAAGCATAAGATGTCATGGACAAAGCCTTGCTGCTACAAAGAGAACCGCAAGAAAAAGAAGTTGATCAAAATTTCCCACATTACGTTCGGCCAAGGAGAACTGATCCAAAGGAGGGAGGTCTCCAAAAGAAGGCGGTGACTACTCTGGTAGCACCGCAAATTCCTATAGGCATTCCGATGCTAAAGGATATCCTTCCTGAGTTAGCTAGGTTGAAGTTCCAGGACTTTGACACTTGATAACAGGAAGGACTATAGATAACAGACTACATGGTCATGGACCAGTCCGCTACAAGTGACGCCTAGGTGCTCAGGCCAATGGACTGGACCGAGGGACTTTCCCGTGCAGGTCTGACCAACATATTGTTCATGCCTCACTTTGGCCATAGCGTAGAATTTAATACGTACATGAAGCAATTACTAGTCTTCTTCCATAGAGGATGCCTATGGCTGGGTCAGCCATATCCAATCGATGCTGAGTTAATTTCAAGGATCACTGGCCTCCGAAATGAAGGCGATGATCCTGCACCATACTTCGCCAAGCAAGACATTAACCCTATCAAGCGGAAGCATATCCTTCAGCGAGTGGGCTAGGGCTTCTTGATTGGGCCCATCCAGGACAAAAGTGTGTGCGTCACCGCAAAGATCCTATGTTATAATATGTTCCACAAGATGATTCCCACTCAATGTTCCACAACGGTGGTGGAACTAGCAGATTTATGTGCGGAGGAGTATTCAATTGGTCACGGTACCTACTGAATGAACTCATATACGATGCTCTACAGGCCCAGCACAAGGACACCTACAAATTCCACTATTCCTGGCTAGTGATCTTGATTTCGTTCACTGTGTGGGGTAACCCACCGGACTACGTCGAGATACAAATACAAATACATACGCACAACAAGAAGGGGGCCACTCATCCCTCAAGAAGAAAAAATCTGACATAACAGCGAACACGAACACATTGACTGAAGACAAATTGCAGGAACTTGCTGATGTTGTTGCTAAGGTTGCGCAAGATAACCTTACTAGTCTGAGGACGCAGCAAGTAAACATTGCTACCCAAGTCGAGGGCCATCTCAATAAGTTGATAGAGTCCATCCAAGATGTCAAAGCCATAGTGGAGGTCAAGACATATGGTGTTGGTCCCAGTATTCCACTAGTTACACCAACATTGGTGCCACCAATCAAAGTGGTTATTCAGAGGCAGACACAGAGACAAGTGCAGGCCCTAATGACAACAATGCGTAGATAGACTTCTCCAAGCTATCCTTAGAGGAAGTCTATAACATTTAGCAGGCTACCGCGTCTGAAATTCAGCTAAGTGAAAATGTTGTTACTTACCAGGAAACAAAATAGCAGTGGAAGGCAAAGCGGCACAAGGCCCTATTGAAGGAGAAAGATCAGGAACTACAGGGGTGCATCACCCTTCTTGCCGAAAAATAACAGGAAATACTAGCACGTGAGCAGAACCGCGTCGCATTAGTGGACTCTATCAAGAATTCCATTGCAGCATTCCCACCAGAAGCAGGGAAAGAAGATGAAGACTCCCTAGATAAAGTGACCAGGCTCGCAAAGATTACGTGGGATCTTCGGTAGCAAGTGGAGGAGTTGCAAGCTAGGAAGATGCCAAGCACACCCCCAGAGGTGCTTGAGGAAAGAAGAAGAGCAGCATCTGAACCTACTGAGAAAATCAGAGAAGGCAAAGCCCTCTGCGTAAAGGCTGCAGATGCGGTCGCTACCATTTGGGGAGTGTTGCTCGAAGATGAAACAGCTGAGAAAATCAGGCAGAGTGCACGAGAGGCATATGAGAAAATCGGTGCTGCAAAGCAGAAAATGAGGAAGCTTCCCCTCCAACAAATGTCAAAAATGCAGAGATCAAGAGACTATAGCAAGAACTGCAGACCCTTCACGAACGAAAAAATACTAGGGAATCTTAGGTAGAGACACATCAATCGGCAGCGGAGTGACTCACAGACATTATTCAACCTGTGCAGCAAAAAATTCAAGGCATAGTACAAGCAATAGAGACAAAATCGTTGGAACATGTCCATTCTGACCGTGTTTAGCAGTTGGTCGCACAAGCAGAGGAAGTTGCAGAGGAATTTGCGAAGGTTCAATAGATGGTAAAGACATTCTAGGACAAGGTTCATCCTGCTGCGGAGCTTGAGCCGGTGCCAACAACTTAAAATTGTGCAATGAAATAAGGCCGAGATGTGCAGCAAAAGCAAAAGCAAAAGAAAAAAAGCACAAAAATACAAAAAATAAAAATAAAAAATAAATTTTTTGAAGGGAGGAAAGCAGCAAGGGAGGAATCCCCAACGCAACGTGCACAGAAACATGAAGTTGTGTGGAAAGATGAAATTGCACGGAAAGAGGAAGTGGCACAGAAAGAATGGTGTGCTATAAACCCGCCAGCAAACCAGCTAAGAGAAAAATGGCAGGAGGTCCCAAACAGCTGGAAAACACTGACAGACCATTAAATGCATAAAGATTCCACAAATATTTGGCACTCGAGACAAGACATCGCCCTAGGTGGATCAAGTGTGGGAAACTCTGTGACGGTGACTGGATATTATGTCAATGCTCGATCACGACTGTCAGTATGGAAGAATGATGACACCGTTAATCATAGCAAATCTGAGAGGTAGATATGATACACCAAAGGAAGGTCTTGTCCTAATGATGCACCTGGATAAGCCTACATGGCAGGTGACCCGATGCTCCTCCTATAAAATGTGGTCGCACCTAGAGAAAAAATCACTTGGTCGTGCTGCTTGAGTACCAGTTGCAGTTACAAATGGGTTGGGGTGTGCCATGGCGAGCATCCCTATGGGCTAAAGTAGTTGTTGTAGCCTTCAGTGTGTCAAGTATCTCCGAAGATGGGAATAAGAAAGATGTTAATAGTCTGCAAGTTATTTCGACCTAGCTAGAAGTCTCTGGCGAAGTCATCCTTGGATATTTATTTTTCAGTAGGTTAGCAACCCTGTCTACAGCACCCGAAAGGACTTCGGTAGGGACCAGAGTTCTTGCCCCATTTGACAAAGTCTATAGGGTTGGGACCAGAGTCCTTGCCACATTTGACAAAGTCTACAAAGATAGCGAGCAGGCTCAATTTCCAGCGGTCCAGGTGAGGTCTCCATGTGTCGAGGGACCAAGGAAGGGACAAATGGCTAGATACGGCTTGTAAACCATGATGCTGAGGTGAAATACGTCAAATTTTGGAGAATCATTCGCCTCGACCACCCTTGCATGCGGGGATTCTCTGGTTTTCAATATGGACAATGCTTCATTCTTCAAAGTCCATATCTATGGAAAAGAGGGCGGTGAAGAGCAAGATTAAGAAAATGATGAAATCGAGGAAGAACACCAAGAAGACAAGCTGTAGCGAGCACACAGAAAACCCTACGAGCCTAAGAATGATAATAAGAATTGGATTGTTATGTCAGAATGGGACACTAACAACCCTGGTGACAATCAAAGGTGGAACTCACCATTAAGAGTCTCCAGAGGCTGATGAGGAAGAATTTATATGAGTTTTGTAATCTAAAAATTCTTCAAATTATGGGAAGAAGCCACGTTACATGAAACACCGTTAAAAAAAAAACATAAGGAACATAGTGTGCAAGGTAGAAAGCAGGCGAAGGTGTGCAAGAAAAAAAAAATTCAAAGAGGCTGTTGCGCATATCGCGCCTCCTCATATGTCCATTACTTCGTGGCTCAAGACGAGCCACATGTGAGTGTTGGGGGCCTGTTGGCCTAGGAAAGGAGCAAGGAAGAAGTTTGCACGGAATCAAATAAGGTGCGTTGCATGCATGACAAAAATAAAAGAAGATCATGAGGGAAGCCAAGGACTAGCACAGACAAAATGGAGAGGCACGTGACGAAGCAAAGGCGAGCGCAGGAGCATGCAGGAGATAACGGCCATAAAGCGACAGGTGCAGATCATGGCCTTTTAAGGCAGCGTAATCCTGCAGCCACACACGTACGAGGGAATATTTGTAAGTTAGGCCTATAGTGCCTTGTGTCAAGTCGTAATCACCACAGCTATAGCCTGAGGGGCGGCTTATGGTGACAGTTAACATATTGCATGTATGCAGTCAACCCTGCGTGGTTATGTAAAATAGTATAAATAGGAGGGATTCAATGGTAAAAGGGTTGGTCTCAACTATGTCTTAGTGGGTTTGAATCACATTTTATGTTGATCTTAATTACTTTTAGGTTGGTAATAGTCATGGCTTGACTGTTCATCAGCGATCCAGGGTGAAGGATGCCATTGTGCTATAAAGTTGTAGAGATTAGAGGAAGAGAAGACTCAGGAAGAGTCTGGTAGCATTAGGAGGCTATTGAGCCACATATCTAGCTGCTGTGTGCGCAGACCGCTAGGAGTAGAGGTAGGGTAGAAGAGAAAACTAGAGAGCATGAGAACCATCAGTCTGAGTCTTAAAGACATATCATAAGATCAGTCTACATCCTGCAGACTGCAAGGTGCTATATCCTTTTCTCATGCTAGATGAAGAGCACCTTGGTGGTTTTTCCCAGGTGGATTTCCATGTTATCTCGTATGTTTGAATGGATGATTAATGATGTGAATGGTTGTTATTTGATTTCTGTGCAATGCTGAAATATTGATTAAATGATTGATGTTATATTGTAATCAGTAGATGAATGCTTGGGAAGGCGTCATTGAAATATATGTATATATCAGCATGTGTGTTTCCATCTTAAGTCATGACGTAAGTCACAGATGGTCTATTAGTACGAGTCAGCTGCGCCACACAAGTTGTGTCAGTTGTGAGGTTGAGAACAAGGATAAAGTTGTGCGCGATGACATATAGTTGTGCTCAGTTGCGCAAGGCTAACTCCTCCATCCAACCATCATGTTGCCTTCATTTAGCTCCTTGGTTGTGTGCCAAGGGACTATAATCCCTTGACAATCACGAAAACATGGTTTCGGCGGTTACCCATCGAAGAGATACCTTAGGTGAGACTACGCTTTCTTCGCATGTGTTACCGATGGGGATTGCTCTGTTGGGATGGTATCTCAGGTATTTGTTGGGTTGATGGGCTGCGTAGAACCTGGGTCACGCGAGTTAGGGAAAGTGGCCAACACACAATTAAATTTTAGTACTACCTACCACCCACAGACAGACGGAACGAGTGAATCAAATTTTGGAGAACATGCTTAGAATGTACGTAATGAACAATTCCACAAAGTGGGAGGATTACTTGCACCTCGCAAAGTTTGCATACAACAATGGGTACGAGACCTCCGTCAAAATGAGTCCCTTCGAGGTACTCTATGGAAGAAAGTGTAGGACACCAGTGACTTACTGCTAGGGCCATATTTACTGAAAGAACTAGAATAGTTAGTCACTGTTATCAACCCAAATGGCACTTCTTCATCCGAGTGTCGACATTTCCTATGTTGGCGCACAAAAGGACATTTATGGATTGAAGGTTGCCTAAAACACTATATATGGGCATGTTATGAAATACATTCACTATCCATCCAGCTTGCCATTTTTACCTTTTCATATTTCAATTGTTGTACGTGACTTTTCCTATAAGCAACCCGCATACATACGCGACTTTTCCTACAGCATGTCACGTACTATACGCGAGTATTTTTCATTGCAACATGCGTACAGATATGTACGCGAGTTTCCCTTATATCAACTTGCGTGTCATACCTGAGTTTCCAGTATCAATACTCACGTACGCCTTCCTTTGACATTAAAAATAATAAATCATGATTAATTGAGATTTGTTAAGCCCTAAACAATAACTATCTTAACTGTATCAACCTCCTCAACCTTCAAAACTACCTTATTTCACTAAGTATAAATAAAGGCCTTGGGGATGGCGTTAATCAATCATACTTGGAGAGCAAATTTATGTTGGTGGTATCTATTCAGAAGTCTTTGGAGCAGCAGAACTCAGAATCCTTTGGTTGTAGAGGAGTCCTTGTTTCAAGCGTTGGGTTGTAACCTTAACTCAGTCACTATTGTCAATAAAGAGAATCCTTATTCCAAATGTGTGTTGAATATCTTTCATGTATCATGGTTTGATGAATATTTATGATTAAGCACTCTATATACTATTTTATCTAACTTGTCATATATACATGTATAAGTTGCACTTGGAGGATTTTCTCTTTACAGGTGAAGGAGAAACATCCATGAAAGCTTTGGAGGAGAAGCAGAGCGGGAGAAGACAAAGCTTGGATCAACCGTCGTGAATCGGGTGAGTCCATCCTATCTTCTTATTTCCTTTCTGTACTTTAAAGCTAATTGTCTGCAAGTTTTAAGAGTACGTTGGTAACCCTAGACCTTTAGTTATAAGGTGTTTATTCCTGAACAACAGAACTGGGGACTCTACTGGGGTGCCCAGACTGCAGTAGGTTATTTCTGTTCCCCTTGACCAGTCTTTGCCTTGATTTTGTGTGTGGTATATTTTCCTAGTTCATGCTTACCATAGTGTTTGAAGGCCTTGTGTATTTTCCTTATTTTTGAGAAAATTTTGTACCTGTACGCGGGTTTCTCTTATACACAGTTGCATACAGAGGCCTGCGTACGTGGGTTTATCTCTAGGACAGTAGTGTACAGTACGCGATTTTCCCTTATACACAATTGCGTACAAGCCTTGAAATAGGGATTTTGGGCTAGGGTTTGCTTGTCCCTGTCCTTTTATGATTCTTGTTTGTTAGTTGGTATTCCTTATAAGCACTGTACTGTTAGTTTGATGACTTTGTTGGCCACACCTTGTGCTTTCCTATAAAGCCCTTGAGTTTATTTTGTTTGGATTGTCTTCTGTTTGCATTTTGAAGTAGGTTTGCCTATTTGGGTTATAGGTTCAAGTGTAGGTTGTCTGAATCAGTGATCAGGGTTCTGGACATTGTGTATCCCATTCTATTTTCAGATAGTATTTGGTTTGCGACTTGCCTTTGTGTGATTTCAGTGATTTCTTGTCATTGTGTCCACCCAAGCTAGGGTCCCAAGTCTTCCTTAGGTGGTTGATCCTTGGTCTTATTAATATGTTTACTTCACCTTGCTTACTTTATATAGTTAGTTTAATTCAAGCATACTCAAGTCTTTTGCATTTAGGTGCATAGTAGTCTTTGAGCATTTTGAAAAATGAAAAGAAAACATTAGAAACTTTTGCATTTGACTTGCATATAGTAGTTTTGTTTTCAATTTTTGAATATAATCTCAAAAGTTACAAAAAATATAGTCTTAGTTTTCTGTTGTATTTTCATCAGTTTATACTTATAAAGAAAAAACACATGTTTGCTTTATATGCATGTAGATTAGGTTTTTAGTCTAGATTGCATGGCATATCATTGTTTTTGAAAAAATAAATAAATAGAATTTGTTCTTTTGTGGCTTTCAAGTTTCTATTTGAAAAAGAAAAGAGAATACTTTTTGCTTTTTACATTTCATTTCTCTTTGCTTAGTCATTTTGTTTCAACTTTGAGTCAAATTACCACATAAGTTTCACGCCATTTACCCTCTGACTAAAAACAACCCTTAAAATAAATGATATAATTTAAAAATTATTAGTAAGTTTTATTTTATAGGGTCATACACCAACTAGCTCAGGCTAGACTTGTGGATTAGGGAGTTTCAACTCTCCACAAGTGATAAAAATTCAAACGTAGTTGGCCAATCACTAGGTAACCCCTTTTCTATGTGGATTGTATCTGGGAAGCTCCTCACAAATGGGAGTTAAGCATGAGGCCGCGTGGAGACTTGGATTGAGGAGATAACCCTTCGATTCCTTGTCAAAGCGTAGATCAAGGTTTTTGCGCATCTGGGGATTCTGTCTTAAATAGGGTTTTGGGATTTGCTATCCTGCCCATGCGTACGAACCAGGCTTGCGACTGTCCCCCCAAACTGTCAATATAGTTAAGGTAGCCTTTAGTCTCTTTGACATCTAGGGTTCATACATAGGTACACCGGAAGGCTATTTCTGGTTGACCTTGGACAGGCTTGGAAGGTAACCCCGGTAGAAGGTGTGGGAGGGCGGTGGGTGATTCCTCCGCTTGTGCCTAAGAACATATACAGAGATGCCAAGTAACTGTCTCTCAGCTTTCTTTTGGAAAGCGTATCTTATACATGTTTGTCTATTTGGATTTAGGAGTTTTTAGTGAGTGTTGTGTGGTTTGTCTATACCTAGTGTGCCTTTAGGTATGTGCTTGGTACTTTTGGTTTCATGTTGACCTCAAATTTTGTCTCCTTGTTTGAAACTATGTCTAACACTCCTTTGAACACCAACCAAGAGATCCCCATGTGGGGAACTCCTTGTACTATTCCTCTCATGGGAAATTTTGGTGTTCCCTTGATGGCCACCCTGAATCTACCTGGATTCACCCTAGGGCTACCAATGTGGTTTTTTTCCACTCCAACTATCCTGAATTCTCCTGATGCTTCTCAAGTAAGCTCTTTATTTCAAGGGCATCAAAACATCATTTCCTCTTCACCTATAGTTAATTCTCCTACTCCTTCTACCTCATGCAGTGAAAGTACTGATACTAGTAACCGTCAGTCTAAAAGGAGTAAAAGAAGGAGGAATAGGAAGAAGGCACATAAGCAAGGGGGCACCCATTCAACCTCTGCAGGTCATATTGGACCCAGTCTCTCAGCCTCTACAAGCCATGCTGGGGGCACTCTCTCAGCCTCTGCAAGCCATGTTGGGGCCACTCTCTCAGCCTCTGTAGTTCATGCTGAACACAATTCGTCAACCACTGTGAGTCATGTTGACACTATTGAAAAGACTACCCGTTCAAAACACAAGCCCAAGTTTCCTTGTAAGCTTTGTGAGGGAGACCACCTTACTTATAAAT